>JBCJKH010019426.1:0-18415 GCA_039877255.1 Loriculus beryllinus
ACCGGTGTGCGTCTTTGGTGGAGCGGAGACTGCCCTGCGCACCCAGCGCTGCTTGCTTATTGTCTCTCAATATTAATCAATTGTAAATAAAATTGATTAGACTAAATTATGGCCAAGACAAAGTTTTTATAACAGGTGCTAGAAGGTCGGGGACACCTGAGGATCCCCTTTCCCCAGCAGGATCTGCAGGGATGCTGGGCAGCTCCTGGCCACCAGTGCTCTGCTCTCAACAGGTAGGTGACAAGGTAAATTGAAGCCCTTTTATGTCCCATCCAAAGCTTGGTTGGTCCTCACCCCCTTCCTCCCCTTGGGAGCTGCAATTCTGCCCTCATTAGACCTTGAAGTAATTCCTATTGACATTTAAGAGAATTTCATGATCAAAAGGTGAATCAGCCCTTTCATCTTCCAGACATGCCTGAACACACATTGCCCAGCCCCAAAGCCATGTACCACTGAGCAGGAGCTCCTGCCTTGTGCTGGGGTCCCTTGGGATGCACACCCCAAAACCAGGGGGAGTATGCAGGGTCAGACTCACCCTCCTGGACCCAATTGCAGAGTATTGGCTTAGCATTTCTTCCTTTCCCTTCCCTCTAAGAATAAATAACTAGCAAATCACTGCCCTCTCCATGGTGTTTTTTCAAGGGGAAGGTGTTATTGATATCCTATTTCCAGATAAGAAATATGGAATAAATTTCAAGCCCTTGCCCAGAGCTGTAGGACTCAGCCAGCAGCTGAACCCAGCTCAGAAACCTGGATTTGAGAGTCCCAGCTCTAGTGCAGCTGGCTGGGTTGCAAGGTGGCTTCCAAACAGCCTGCATCAAAGCATGCTGCGGAGTTGTGAAAGTGCTGCAGGATTGCACACAGTGCAACTCCTGCTTAATGAAAATCTGCTCATCCCCTTCCTGCAGCCAGCAAGCCCTGGCTGGAGGTGTGTTTCTATTGCTACAGACAGGATGGTGAGCCACCAAAGCCCACCAAGGACAGCATTCACCCAGCTCAATGGAGACACACCATGTCTTTGCCGATGGCTGAGCATCTGGAGAAGCACCAGCTGGGATATATTTTCCCAATGCTGCAATTGAGGTGCAGGCAGGGTTTTGTCAGGAAAGCAGGCAGCTTCCAGGGAAGGAGCAAGGAGGGAAAGCATATGATGGGCTTAGTTTATGTCTGCCACTGAGACCAGAACAAGTCTCTGCTCACTGTTTTCTGGGGAAAAAAAAACAAAACAAAAAAACCCCCCACCACCCTATATAGCATGAGGTCACCCCACTGATCTGGTTTCATTCTCAAATGTGTTCCAAGGCTTTGCCTACGTACACGGGGAGCAGTTGGGACTGGCTTTCCGGGGCAGGCAAGGGGTGATTCACCCTTTTCTTGCTCTGCTAAAAGGCTGGCAAGTACTGGCAAAAAAAAAAAAAAAAAAAAGATATTGTCAGCATCTATTTCCTGGGTTTTAAACATTTGTTTATCATCAACAAATAACAACCCTAAGTACCTGTCAAAGCAAAGCTGCTTTCTAAGCAGTGATTGTTCCTGTGGCTTCCCCCTGGCTTTCAGCATTTGGGATGAGCTGGGTGTTTGCTGGGTGCTAGTCATTAGCACCCTGCCCAGCAAGCAGCAGGAAATGTGAGGGGCAGTATACCCTCAGGGACTGTTCCCCAGGGTCTTCATGCTTTGCTCACCCTGGTTTTATAGAATCATACAGTAGTTAGGGTTGGAAAGGACCTTAAGATCATCCAGTTCCAACCATCCTGCCATAAGCAGGAACAACCCACACTAAACCATGCCACACAAGGCTTTGTACAACCTGGCCTTAAACACTCACAACTTCCTTGGGCAACCCATTCCAGTGCCTCACCACCCTAACCATAAAGAATTTCTTCCTTATATCTGACCTAAACATCCCCTGTTTAAGTTTTAACCCATTACCCCTTGTCCTGTCACTACAGTCCCTAATGAAGAGTCCCTGCCCAGCATCCCTATAGGCCCCCTTCAGATACTGGAAGGCTGCTCTGAGGTCTCCACGCTGGCTTCTCTTCTCCCAGGAGAACCACACCTTACCCACTCTGACAGCCCTGTTCTCTGGCATCCCAGACACAGCAAAGCACGCTTGACACCGTGTTACAGACGCGGCTTCTTCCTGGGGGCAGGATCCAACCTACCAGTTTCCAATATGTATTTTGGAAAGCCACGCTGGAATCAAGCATGCAGTGTGGATCGAGGGGATTCGAAAGCCTTACAGAAAGGACCACAGAAAGCATAAGGAACTCAAAATACATCAGAGAATCACAGAATAGATTGGGTTGGAAGGGACCTTCTAAGGCTTGGTCAGGGCTAGTACGGATTCACAATCACATCAATAGTAAGGTGTTACCTATGGAGTAAAATGGACTCAAAACATGGAGAAAGACTGATCAGACTGTCCAGGAAAGGAAAAACAACACACAGAAGGGAGGAACTTGACTGCAATCGCCCTCATTCCTGTGATCACTGCAGAGACAGGCAGTCAGCACCAAAACTGCCCGCTACCAGCTCTGAAATGCACCTTGGCCCTTGCCTGCAGCATTCCCTACATCCTAAGCCACAGTCAGAGTTATGAAAAGGCTGCCAATTAAGTTGTGGTTTTGAGTTATAGACAAAATGTCCACCAGAGACTCTGATTCTTGCTTCCAAAGCACTTGCAGCCCACTGAGTGCTCGGGGAAGATAATGGACTGGCTCTCAAGCACACGCGCTGCCGGCTGCTCGCCAGGCTGCGAGCAGAGAAAATGCTGCGAGGTTGCAGCTTTTAATGAAGTCCGAGCGTATCATAATGAAATCATCTGCAAACGGAAGAGTGTAGATTCAGCAACAAGCAGGATTTCAGGCTATTGTAGCCTGCACTCTTCATTTGTACACTGCCACCTCCGGGGCACGATTGTATCATGAGCAACCTGCAAATCTGTGTCACTGCCAGCAGAATTTTGAGTTCCTTTTGATGGGATAAGTTGCAAACAGCAGTTTTCCACGTTGGGCAAGTGCTTCATGTTTGTAAGAGACCGCAATATTCAACGCTGACTCGATGTCCATTTACTGGACAACGCAACACGCTCGTGCTCAAGGCAGATGGCTTGAAGAAAATAGGGTCTGGGGAGAGCATCCTCTCTTTCTACTAAGGAGCAGTACCTCATAGTCTCCCAGCAAGGACCACAATCCAAGTGCTGCTGCTGTCAAGATGCTGGTATAGACTGGGTACAGCAGGAAGAGTTAAGCAGTTTGGGGAATTTTCCTTAAGGAAAGAAACCATTTTGCTCACAGTGGAGCTCCCGAGTCTCAAAACTGATGTCACATCCTAAAGAATCCGAGTAGCATTTACTCCTGGAGCCTCTGATCAAAAGCAAGATTGAAGTCCAGCTCTAAAACAGTGTATGCTCTAAATATAGCAGTCAGATGACCAGACAGAGCTAAGATTCATGCTTCATGAGTTTGCAAATTGAGTCAATCCAGCTCAGAGCATCACAGAACCCTAAAGACAGACTGCTGGATTTATTATACTAGATACCATGCACAAACATATCTGCACACTGTTTGCTCCCCAGTTCTAATTTGGGTACATAAAATCATGTTACTTGGTGAGCTCCTTTTCCATGCTACACTCCAGAGTCAATGACAGTGATTTTAAGAGCCTGGTGTTTGATTTATTCATTAAACAAGTTGACCAGAGCAGCAGGCTAGAAACAACCAGACAGTGATTTGAGATGGATTCCTGGAGACTCGGCACTACAGGCATCGTGAGCCAGGGGGAAAGAAACCCTCCAAGGGAGGTTCAGGTTTTTTATAGGTACTACATTAACAGTTGGCTCCAAACCTGCATTCCTCATGCAGGGCCTGCTTGGTCAAGTGCCCTCCCCAAGCACATGTTTGGGATAACTCCGCACAACCCAGTCTCAGCTATCAAATGCTGCAGAAGCAATTGGCAGAAGTTCAGCTCCTATTACCAGAAACAATGTGAGAAGAAAGAGGAAGTAGGGGGGATGTGACACAGGGTTTGAGGCAGGAAAGGGATCCTTCTCTCTGACCAAGGCCATGGGATGGAAGAAACACAAGTGGAGATCGCCCCCCAAAGGTGGTTTCCAGAGCTTGGGATGGTTTCCTGGTGTTTCTGTGGTAGGACTTGACCACACAGAGCACCAACAGCAAGGAGCAATGATGCCCCTGACCTGCACTGGAAACCATAAGCCTCATTCATCAGCTACTCACTGAGATGGCCCATTTTCTTTTTCCTGTGGATTTAATTGTGATTTAATGAGATTTCCAATGAAACACGTTGGCAGCTCATCACAAAACTCAGCTGAACATAACTCATACTCCTTTTACACTGCCCGCTCTCTTGTGTGAAGAGTTGTCATCCAACTCAAGCAAGAGGCAAATTAGGATTCAGCTCTGTTGCAGACAGTGGTTTGCTAAGAGGCAAAGGGAGAGGTACACCAACAAAGCAGGAGGCACAGGAAAAAGCTTGTGTTACCACTGATTTGTACAATGTTTTAGCTCATCTTTTGGCACTGTGGTTTTGGGGAGTTTCCATTTATCCCCAGGCCAACAAAGGAATTACATGCTCAAGGATGGCAATGGCTTTTTAGACAAGAACAGACTTAAATTGGAAAAAAACCCCATATTTAAGTACAGACAAAATGGATCAGCAAGATCAGATTCAGACACTCACATAACCTCTTATTGTTCTGGAAAATAAAGGCCACGCTTGGCAAAACAACCTTTCCAATGAAACCCTTAAAAGCTTATTTATCTCATCATATATCATATAGTATAAGGCCAGGTTGGACACAGGGGCTTGGAGCAACCTGCTCTAGTGGAAGGTGTCCCTGCCCACGGCAGGGGGATGGAACCGGATGAGGTTTAACAACTCAAACCATCCAATGATTCTATGACACTCTCCTTCCTGCCTGTCACATCATTTACATTACATACATATATAATCAAAAGAAAAACCCATCCATTCAAAGCAACCAACACCCCACTGCTCCCTTTCCATTTCCCATTGGTCCTACACCCACAGAGACCTAAAGCCATTGGAAAGGACCAAGCTTTCCTTCCCATCAGTACCACCCTCACATCGCTCGGAGCCGTGGCCACGTAACCCCATGCACCTTTCAACTGTGCTGAATCAATCTCCCCTGGCAACTCCTGTGCGGCCCCGCGCTCCCCTGCCTCCAGCGCCGCTCCCCGCACTAATCCTCTGCGCACCACCGTGAAGCACAAAATGAGCCGGTTCAAATTAAGCAAGGAGAGCGACCGAGAACCTTGTTAAATCACCACCAGCAGCAGAGTGCTTTTAAAAGAGAAACTCGATTGCAAGATATTACCCATCTCTGGGATGCCCTTTACATTGACAGGAACGAGTCAGGCAACAGCGGAAGTCGCCTTCCTCTGCCCCCACCTTCCTCTTCACACTGCTCACGGCACTTAAGCAGCGGGAGCTTTTTTGGACCAAGCAGAACTACCTTGAACTCCCCAGCCCTGGCATTGGCAAGGAAAAGGGACAAGGTCTGTTAGGTACTGGGGTAAAAGCACACACACAGAAAGCATGTGAACACACAAAAGCAGTGCGCTCTTCTCCCTTCTCCTCCCAAACCATCCACAACACTGGTGGTTCTCCCAAGTTACATTATAAGTTAGAGTCAACTCTTCTCTTCTTACAACAAGGCAAGGAGCCATTTCCCATTTTAGCTTCCATTCTCAGCCCTCAACAATGGGGATCACTGACACAATGGTGACGGTCAGCAAGTTGTGCTCCAAAACATTTAAACTCTCTGAATGTGCCCCTCCAGTTCCTGGCCAGGGATCCTTCTACTCCTTTCCAAGACAAACCACTGGGGTATTGTACCATTCCCCCTTGCTGGATCATCAGACACGTTGTTAAAGACACAGATAACCTCTGAGCCTTCAAACATCACTTTCCCTTGGCTCTTCTTCAGAGCTGGTATTTCCACCTTGCATCAGCAGCATGAGTGCGCACACCTTCATCACGATGCAGCAGCTATGGACTTGTCTGCTGGACTGCCACCTAAACCAGGGAATGTCTCAGTATTACCCTGCAGGGAGAGTTCATAACGTGTTCCTAAGCAGTCCTATGGTATCTAATCCTGCTAAAACAATGTGGAGAAGAGAAGGCTCTGGGAAGACCCTAGAGCAGCTCCCAGTGCCCAAAGGGGCTACAAACCTGGAGAGGGGCTCTCTGTGCCAATAAAAGGCCACTCTGAGGTGCTGCAGTGCTGAGACCTCTTCAAAGCTATAAATAAAGTGATTACTTCCTCAGCTAACAGCCAGGCTCCAATGGCATTAAGAGCTGGACAAAGTAGTTCCTACCCCAGAGTTGAGACAAAGTGCACCAGGGAAACAGGAAGGAGGAGGAGGATGGAAAACACCACCCACAAGAGCTAGTGACAAAAAAGCTAACTTGGTTCTCAAAGGGCTGTCTAGCAAACATCCTTGTTTCATAAAATGCTTCATTCTCACCTCAAAGAGCAGCAGCAGCAATGCACGACTGCTGGGAGCCTTCCGCAACAAAATGGGCCACTGACAACCAACAAGTCCCTGTTCAGTTCTAAAAGCTGGAAGATAGGGAAGGCAGGAAAGCCAAACTGGAGCAGGGAATTGCTGTCCTAGTGCTGCCTCCGCGCTCAGGCTGAGCAGAAGTGTGACCAAGCTACACGGAGCTGCCCGCCTGGGTTCCAGAAGGGACACCACCAAGCTGGAACTGGAAACTTCCTTTTCCCTGTTCTCTGCTGCATCCAGTATTCCTCCAGCCCTTCCCAGTAGCCTCCCATGGCAATTGCTTCTGTAAGGGTAAACACACAGCACCTTTAATTCAGTGGGAGAGTAATGGAAGCATCATGGAATATCAGGTTGGAAGGGACCTTCACAGACCATCTGGTCCAATCTTTTAAATAACTAATTCCTATTCACATACCCAACATCTTCAGCTCTTTAGTGCCTCCATCCTGAAAATCCTTCTGGAAACAGCTTTACCAGCCACACAAAGAGTACAAGTGAGAGGAGAACAAACGGCAGAGACAGGTTTTGTGCAACTTCCATCATCTAATTCTGCTGCTTAGGAACTGAAAGTCACTTTGATAGCTCAGCATACACCAACCCCACAAGCAGACAATGACACACGCAGGCACTTAAAGTCACTTATAACTGAAAGCTTGGAAAAGCTTTCAAAGAAACACCAAGTTTGAAACACCTGAAAAGCACCAAGAACTAAACCAGAGGCTCCTGAGGGGGTTATTTTTGTTTTCTAAAAACACACCATTCACCTGCAGAGATCTCAGTCACATCAACGCATCGCGACAGCACTTCTGGAGGTAACTGCTATTCTAACAACACTAAAGCACAAACAAGATGCAATAATTTGGCCTGATTCATGCAGCAAATCCTAGACAGGATCATGACTGATAACAGACCCAAACAGCAGAAGAAACCCAGATTTTCATCACCCATGTATTTGTGCAAATCACTGAAGAACGGCTGCAGAGTACTGATGCTTGCCTCTTAATATCCTCCAAGATGCACAATCAGAAATTATCTCCAAAGATCTAAGTATAAAGGAATGAAAGGTTTCACGCACTGGAGATGAAGGGAAAGAGCTGGAGCAGCAAAAAAAAGCAAGCCCTGTTTCATTGTGAAGTCTCCAGGGGACTCCAAAGCAGCAGTGAATGGTGAAAGCCATCCACCAACTCCAAGTAACTGACACTGCTTGCAGTGATGAACTCACTGCAGGTGTCAGGCTGCCACCTACCACTGTCAGTGTGGAAAACACACTGTGAGCACACAGAGGATTCTGAAGGGGGCACAGAAACACTGGAAAAGAAGGGATGAGACAGCCACAAGCCCATGCAGAGCCACAGCAGCCTTTCCTTTCAGCCCGACCTCCTGGCTGCAGCATTTAAAGGGATCCATCTCCCCAGCATTCAGTTTTCCAAGGAGCCAATCAGGAGTTAACATTCCCGGGTTCTGTGACTGAGGTAACTGTGATTTAAAAGGACAATCAATCATCAGCCCCACTGGTGCTGCCAACACGCTCACAGGAGGCAGCAGCAGCACACAGAGACACAAGAGCCCTTCTCCCTCTCCCCCCAAGCCCAGGCTGCAGTGTTTGCTATGGGGGTTGTGACTGGGGTCTCTCCCACATCAGGAACACTCACCCACCAGTACCCCTAGCAGCTCCCCCATGAGGCCCAACCAACTTCCCTTGCCATGTGGGTAAGGAATGTGGTACCTCACTCATGTCAGCCAAGGCAATGAGCTCCATCACCTCCACTACGGAGTCCTCCTTGTCTCCCTGTTTTCCTCTGCATCCTTGAGTGAATTAGTACTTTTCAGGGTGACATTTCATCCCATTCCTACTTGGGGAGTGTATTACAAAGGTGACAGAAGCAGTCAATACAGGTTCATGGAAGCTTCAAACCTGGCAAGTGGGTTTTACAAGACAAGTCCAAAAAAGCCACTAAGGATTTATTTATTTGTGTATTTCCTGTCATGATCTTCTGGGATGGTTTTCAAAGAATTAAACAAAACCAAACCCCAAGCAATTGGGCTGGGTATTAGTTCTGCCACTTGAAGATCTTTCTGTGTGAGCATCTGCTGCCAGATGGGAAAGGTATTTCAGGTCATAGTATGAAGAGAAGAGACATGTGGGAATTTGTCAGTGGTGTTCAGGCTCACAGAAAGACACTTGTGAGGCTAAATTATTGTGGGGCGAGTACATAAGCTCCCGTAGGAAGTATAGTTCTTAATACAATATCCTTTCCTTAGAGGAAGAAAGCCATCTAACTGACCACCCTATGATGCCAGTCTACTTATCTGGATAGTACATAAACCACTACAGTGACAAACGCCATGGAAAATAAGCCTGAGATTGATGGAAAGATTCAGAGCTCAGCAAGCTGTGAGGTCCTCAAGTGACACACTTAAGACTACGTCCTTGGGCCAAAGAAAACATACAACCTACTTGGAGGCCAAAGAAAGTTTGCTCAGACAGGTGCCCCTGCTGCCAGCCAAGCACTACACATACATAGGGACTGAGGAAGTGCGTTGTAACGCAAGCTGTACAGTCCTCCCCTCCTCATTCCTGCCAGTCAGCAACCAGAAATTGCCTTCATCATAACAATACAGGAAAAGAATTCAAAGCTTTTGTATGTGAAAGAGAGTAATTTCGATCCGCAGAATTAAGTCAGGATGGAAGCTGGAACACAATTACATATTGCACGTCTTGGTCAGAGCTCCAAACAAAAGTAGCTGGCAGAACATCTCTGCCAGCAGATAACACCAATAAATGCCTCATTTCCATCTATTAAAAGCTAATAAACAGGCTTTGCTTCTCACACCGGCCTCATTTCCACCAGGTCCCTCTCAAGATTTACTCTCTTTTCGGGCACATGCTCCAGGTGCTCTCCACCCCCAAACCTCGGTGCATCCCTGAACGTGAAATGAGGTGCCCTGCAACCCACTTCTCAGCTTTGGGAAACTAAATAAGTGCAATTACAGCTCCTTGCAGCTTCCTGCTCATTCAGATTTTGCAGGGTTCGAGAAGTCTCTTAAAGAACATTCTATTCCCAAAAGAGACCTTTGCCTTCCAATGCCACAGGTACCATGTTGGCCATGAGCCCTGTGTTCAAATAGGGCTGACCTTGCCCTCCACTAGCAAAATCACTGCTTAAACACAAGTATGGTGTGAAGAACTAGCATGTATTTCACTCAAGTATGTATCTTCTCCCACCTTAAGAGTAAATACCCTGTAACTCAGTTGTAGGTCCCCATAGGGACTGCCTGGATCACAGGCTCTTGCACACTCGGAGAGGGTGTTTACCAGCAACAGTCAATAACAAAGCAAGGGGGTGGGAAAGAGAAACACAGACACAAGCAAGGGCTCCTGGGCTACTGCCCAGGATCAGGGATGCCTCATTTCTTACACTCCTTCAGCAGAAAAACAAATACTTGTGCTTCCCAATCTCCCTAACACCTGTAAGCTTAATGTCTCCAATCAGCACTTGCTCACATCTTCATCTTCAAGAAGTATTAGGAAGTTTTGATAAGCTCTTTCCTTCCCAGTCCCTCTCACTCCACATGGATGAGAGCCACTAATAGAAGACAGAGACTAAAATCCTCGTCTCTCCTATTGCCTACATTTAGCAATCAGCAACTGCCTGAGTATTGTGTGAGCCCCAAAGCACCGCTGTGCATTACACACTTATCTCTGCAAAACCACGCTGCACAAGTGACAACTTCCAGGCAGAGGGGAGGGGGAACTGCACAGCTTTGGGATAATTAAAGCAGAGATGAGTGTCACCACTGCAAATAAGTCTGCATTAGCAGTGCAGTTACTGAATGCAATGGAATAAACTCAGCTAAATGGTTTGTTTTAAAGGGAATTTAGGGGCTGCAAAAGGTGCCCAACTGACAGCCCAGGAGAGTGAGAATGACAGCCGTTCATCATTCACAACGTGAGGCTCCCACCTCTCACCCTGGCTTCGGGAAGCAGAGGAAAAGCTAACGGAAACTTCATCCAAGTCCTTGGTCATTCAGGCTCTGATCCATCCAGTGAGCACCCACACAGGGACCAGTCAGTCACCAAGCAGAGAGGAACAACTGACTGGGATCAACTGGCCACAGCAATCCTATGCAACGCTCCAGGCTTGGGGAAGAGCGGCTGGAAAGCCGTACACGGAAAAGGACCTGGGGGTGCTGACTGACAGAGCTGAAGATAAGCAGCTTGTGCCCGTGCAGCCAGAATGCCAACGGCACCCTGGCCTGTACCAGCACCAGTGTGGCAGCAGGACCAGGGAGGTAACGGGCATTGGAATGGTGGAGTCACCATCCCTGCAAGTGCTCACACACCGTGTAGACAAGACCCTCAGTGCCATGGGTTAGTGGTGGCCTCGGCAGTGCTGGGGAAGGGTTGGATTTCATGATCTTCAAGGTCTTTTCCAACCTTACTGATTCTCTGATTTCCTCCATGAAGATACCGGCTCTGATCCATGAAGATACCGGCTCTGATGCAATGGGTTGATCCAACCCACAGATCTCCCACAGCCCAACTCCACGAGCATCCACCAGAGGAAGAAAGAATGGATTGCTCACTGGCAGTGCAGACAACAGAAACAACAGGGTAAGTAGGCACGTGGTCCCCACCAAAACCACCTCCTCCCACCAAGTCCATGAGGCCTTCTCATTCCTCTCCTCTTGCTTCAACATCTGCACACCTACACACAACTCCCACCCCTGCTCTCGTCTATGTGGCTCTCCACAGCATCCTCCTGCTTGTTAGAACAGGGACTCTCAAGGTCGGTCAGAATTTATAAGGCAGCCATTTCATCTTTTGTGCTTTTCTGGCTCCATTCCTTCCTAAAAGATGCTGAACGGTGGAGATTCTGCTGGTCTGAAAGCCCTGCCAACACCAGGCCAATTAGGAGCTTCAGGATGATGCATATTAAAGTTATTATGGGAGGCAGCTCTGCAGCCAGAATAAATCTTAACTGAACCTTTAAATGGTTTTTCTAACTCTCGTTTCTCCTTCTTGAAAACAGATGAAAAGACACAAATCCTCCTCCTTCAAACTCTGCAGGGATTCCAGCCAACCACCACCTTCTCCCTCGAGAGCAGATTCCGCCCTCGAAGCAATAATTCATTTCATCCAAGGCCAAATAGATCATCTTTATCTTTTCCATTCAAAATCACTCCAAAACTTACAGTATCAGTGAAGACTGACCCGAGATAGGGCCTGCACATCTCAAACCGCTGCTGAAAGAAGCTGTGCTGGTTTTGCAGTGCAGTTCTTCAGCAGTCTACAGCCTGACTGCAGACAGTCAAAGCCAAAGGGACACGGATGATACAGCCAATGTTTCAGATGAAGTTCTGTAGGCAGTATCTAATTATAAGGCTGGGATGTAGGTCAAAACAATGAATCTTAAAGAGGATCTGAGGAACGGAAGCAGCAACATCAGTTTTGATAGTGAGCATGAGACGGCATGAGGGCAGATCTGCCGCTCTCCTCCCACCACTTCCCAAACCAAACTTGCTCTCAGCAGCCCTTCTCTACCCCTGCAAGAAGTACCCTTAGAAACCAGCTACACACAAGCACCTTGTGCTCCCCTCTGCAGCCTGAACTCACAACTTCACAAGCTGCTGGATCCATGCAGCTGAACGTGAACGTGAGCCCAGGAAGCACGGTGAGAAAAGCAAAGATGGAAGTAGGCTGACTGCACATCCAACTCCAGTTTGTAAACCGGGTCAGTACTTGGTGGCCTCACACCTCCAAGTGATCTATTCCTATATAAAGCAAGGAACTTCAAAAAACTAAGTGTAAACTCGTCCTGGGAAATATTATGGTAACTCCTGGAGAAGGAGAGCCAGAATGAAAACAAATAAGCAAAACCTTGGAGCTGCTGCCGTGCAAGGCGAGCAATGTGAGGGCTCAGCAGCTCCCAATTCAGCCTTGGGAAGGAGCCCTCATGGGTGTCCCTTCACTGCCACCTTCAGGAAGCACTCACTGCTGCTCCCAAAGGCCTCACACCGCAGCAAAGGATGAGCTCAGCGAAAGCATCATCCCCGGCGTGCAACAGAGATGCCCATTAAAACCCCTTATTCCCAAAATCAGGAGTACCACAGCTGGAATCGCATCCCAGAGAACTGAGGAGCGGAGCCTGCAAGGTCAATACCCAGAGCAGCCGTGGGCTGAGCCGTGCTTCTGCCCCCAAATAAGATACATAATTCATCTCCCAGGTTCCGCATGAGGCAGGGAATAGATGTTCCCAGATCCTAAACTCAAAGGGGTGTTAATGAGGATATACTGGTTACGGATTGTTTATGAGACTCCATTCACATCACTGCATTTTAAAGGCTCAGTTGAAAAGCCAACAAGTTCCCCCCTCAAAACCAGTTACAGAAGAAGCACATTCAAACTGCTTTGCTAGTGAAAGGGCAAGTTTTCATAACAGTTCAGAGCCAGTAACAAAGTGAAAATGTAATGCATAGGTCTGATAAGGCATCCTAGCATCACTTATTTATTTACACACACGTGTGCACAAGATGTTCTTTAAGCCTCTGGACAATGTATTGACTTACCAGTAGATGACATGAATTATCAAGCAGGAAACTTAGTTCCAAATCAGTTTGCATCATAGCTCTTAAAATAGGCAAATGACTTGCTAAGTGTAGAGCAAAGCCTAACCAAGCTCAACAGCAACATCTGCTGGGCAACCAGCACCAACCACCCCAAATGACTCTAATGACATGGAAGTTTATTAGTCATTCCTACAGAGGTGCGAGTTTTCACTGCAGCTTAAGGATGCCCAGTGAGACATCTCTCGTGCAGAAAGCAGATGTAACCTCTGAACGTGGGCAAACAACAAGGCTAAATTCTGCCTGCACAAGGAGTCAGAAAATGCATGCTCCACCATTACCTGCTCCCCAAGATACCTGGCAGGAAAACACTGACATAAAGAGGAGTTAAGATGCACTTCAGTGAGACTGTGCTGAGGAAATCTCTGTCTTTCCACTTCAATCCCAGCTGAAGAACACCCCTGGTACCCCTTGAACTGCTTTCTTTCCTAAGGGAGCAGCTGCATTTGCAAGGCCTGAGGCAGTGGAATATTTACCAACCACACTGGTCCCATCTACATGGAGGAGAATGGCAGCTAAGACCATTAGAGCTCCTTTCCCTCCAGGTGCCTTAACATTCCTTATTAACCTCAGAAAATAAGGCTGCTAGGGTAGAATGACATTAGTGGAGCACGACTAACGGTCTCCAGTAACTCTGGACACAAACTGAGACTCTATTGAGATTAATCACAATGAAAACTCTTACTCATATCCCAAATGCATTACACTGGATTAACTACTTCTAAACTTTTCTAAAGAGAAGAAGATGCAAGTGGCTGGCAACAGCTTCAAGACTGCGCTTAGTCCTTCATCACAGCTGGAACAAGGGCAGAGTGCCCAAGCGCCAGGTCCTATCCCAACAGCCATGGGATAAGGAGTTGATTCATCCCACTTCTACTACCAGCAAGGGAACAGCGTCTAATCCTTACCTGGCCAGAGAATCACCTCTTTCTGCAGGCTGCTGTATAGAGGAAATCACAGGCAGGGAGGTTATCACCAGAACTCTGATAACCTTCAGCAGCACAAAGCTCAGAGACCTCACGCTGCAAAATGCAGAGCCCTGAATAGGGAAAGGCAGACTCTGCCCAAGGGGCATCTCTGGAAGAGAGGGAAAACTACATCATCCCCTTGAAAAGCACAGCTGGCTTTGCAGCTTGAAGCTCGCCTGCTCTCCTCCAAGTTCTGTACCTGAAACAAAATGCTTTTACCCTGAAATATTAGGGAAGAGGATTTAAGAACCACACAAGTTTATTTACAACTGATGATGTTATTTGGGAGGCTTTTTGGTTTGGGGTTGCTTTGTGAGGACTTGTTGGGGTTTGGGTTGGTTTTGTTGTAGGTTTTGTGGGGGCTTTAAGCATACCCTTATTCCCAATGCCCCTTTATCCACATTTAACTGTTAAGCCAGGAGAACACATCACTTGCTGGTACAAAGATGACAAGCTCAGGTCCTCAGCTGGGAAAAGAACAGCTTCTGCAAGGAGCCATTTGTGTATTGAAAGCTGGGAAACTCCAGGGGAGAGTCACAGTTTCAAGCTGATGTTGCCAAGCACAGCTATAACCAGGTAACACTGAGGAGCAAACCCACCCTGCTCAAGAGGCTGGAGGGAAGGGGAAGAGGAAAGAGATACAAGCTTACGTGTTTGGAAAAAGAAAGGAGCTTGAAGGCAACCAGCCAATCTTTCCATGGCAAAAAGGATTAGGCTTCAGATCCAGTGAATGTGCATGGCAAGCTCTGAGCCCTAGCTGGAAGAGCACTGGTTATTTAACAAATGTAGCCTCAGTCTAATGTGCTATTCATGCAGGTATTAAACTCTGGAGCTCTTTCTTTTGGACAGTAATTATACATAGCTCTGCTCTATCTGTCTGTTTGATCAATTTTTACTCCCTGCTCCTACTGCATCATCCTTCAACTTTGCCCATTATCACAAAGTCTTCAAGGCTAAAAAGGCTCCAAAGCCCCAGTGTAACAGGCAGCCAGGAAAAGGAAAGGCAGCTCGTTCTCTAATTCCTTCCCTCCCTCCTGAGCTTGCAGGTGTTCTATTTTCATTGTCTCAAAATCAAAGAGAAAGTCAGCAGCTCATTTCCTCTCCCTCAGTAAAGCCCCTTTTAAGAAGCTACTTTTCCATCATGTTTTACTTAGCACTCATAAATAATATAGGTAATTGCAGATGGTCATAACAAACAAGCAGAGAAAGTACACGGATAGAGCACAAAGGAAACAATAAAAACTCTGATGTGCTCCAAAAGCAGGAGGAATTCCCAGCAAACAGCAGCCATTGCATCCAGGTCATTTTTTGTAACACAATCACAGAGACAAAAATAGTGCAGGGACAGACTTCAGCCAAAGCCAAACGTGGGTGCTCACAGCTCGGTTCCCTTTGCAGCACGCATTTCCTACCTCTTCCCTGCATGCAATCTCCACAGCTATTTCTTCCCTCAAAATCTGCTTCAGGAAGGAATACTGGTCACGGAAATAGAGGTTGGAAAACGCTGAAACTCCACATTAGATAAGCAGCATGCAATTAGGAGGGTATTATGCTGACTGTAACAAGCACCTCTAAGAGTCCAGCCAGCTGCCCAAGAGTTAACGTTGTGAGCCTCATCAAACCCTCTTACAGAGGTTAAGCACACAATAGACTATCTAAAGCACAGCTCGAAAGGCTGCTTGAAATTCCACACGTGTGCCTCAGCAATGTATTTCTATTAATGTCCAGTGTGTGTCAGCATGAAGATAAGGTACCAACATCATGTCCAACCAGGCAGCTAGAGAATGGGACGCCGTGTAAAACATTGTCTGATGCTCAGAACCCCGGTGAACGGTGGCATCCGCAATCTCAGCCGCTGCACAGGCACCGATAACACCACTGAGGAGAGGTGGTGGGAGCAAAGTCTGCAGTTTGGGGGGAGAAAAGAGACACAAAGAAAGAGGGAGGGAGAGGGAAGCAAACAAGACTGGAAATAAACTGCCTCAGCAAACAGGAGCGGGTTTGAGGATTCTTAACTGTAGCAGAGGGAATAACTGAAGTGGAAAAAGCCACAGTGAAATTAACTCTTCTTATTAAAGAATCACAGGCAGGTTTGGGTTGAAGGGACCTTAAAGCTCAACCAGTTCTAACCCCTGCCACAGGCAGGGACACCTTCCCCTAGAGCAGGCTGCTCAAAGTCCTGTCCAACCTGGATGGGGCAGCCACAGCTTCTCTGCTTGCTCAGGGAAGCATCAACCTGCTTCGGCTTTTCTTTAAGGTGAGAAATAAATGACATCAGTGCTTATTTTGATTTCTCCCATCACACCATGCACCAGAAGATGACTCCGAGTTTACAATCTATTGTATCTGTCTTATTAAAATGGCTACTTCATTATGCCACTTGTCACCCCTTCTTATGACACCCAGAATGATTCTCCCTCACCCCACCACCTGATGCAGAACATTCTGCCCATCTCAGGTACCTTCTTTACCACCCTCAGCTGTCAGCAAGGATCACATCCAGGCACACATACCTGTTACGGTTCCAAGGAAAGGTGGCAGAGGCACCACAGTCAGTTTTCATGGCATTTACAGAATATGACAGAAATGACAGCCTATGGTAGGTCACCTACCTCACATCCCCATCATGAGAGCACAACAGCAATCAGCGCGTGCCATTCACTGCAAACTTATTTCCCAGCTCTTACATTAGCCCCTTCCATTTGCAATCTTGCTCTTTTTTAAGCAACACTTCTCAGTCAGAGACATCAAGAAAACTCTCAGTAATCAAAGATCATCGATTCAAGATTTAAACACTGTCATTTCTGTGATGGAGAACAGGGGCACAGTGGAAAGCTGTCACCAAACACTAAGTTAGATGTATAGAATATCCCAAATACTCCAAACACAGACAAGCAAAGTCATAATCCAATAATAAAGTTTAACCAAGCCAGTGAGAACTGCCTTCTTCTAACACACTCAGCCTTTCCACCTGACAACCTCATAGCAAAATCCACTCCACATTTGACTATCACTGGCGCATAGGAAAGGCTGAACTCCCACTGCGCTACCAAATCTGTTGGTTATGCCCCCAAAATCAGCTGCGGAATTAGAGCAGAATTCTACCGCTCCACAGTAGTCAGTGCAGGAAAAAGATACAGCAATAACTTAGCTGGAGCATTCATGGGAAAATATCAACATGTTATTCTCTTCTTTCTTTATGAACTGAGGGTTTTGTAGCTGCAGGCAGGGGAAAAGGAAGGCTCATCTCATCTTCTGCTGCTTAAATGACGGAATGGCTTTACAGCAACCTGAAGTCAGAACAAACGAACCTGGAAGAAGTTTCTGTGGAGTAGATGAACTTGTAGACCAAAAGGCAGCATGAAATATGGGCAGAGAATTGAAGCAAGGCAGGGAGGTGGGCAGCACCAGGGCCAGCTTCAATTTGTTGCAGCTGTAGGATTTAAGAGGCCAACCTTGTGATAAGGTCCCTTAGCCCAAGAGACTACAGGAACAAAGCTCCAACAACCATCAGCTGCTGAAATCTGCAAAACTCTCCAAACACAAATTAACCTTCAGCAGGAGATAAAAAAGGAGCTGAGGAAACTGGAAGTTATTAGGAAATACTATAAATGTTTGACAAATCAGAGCAGCAGCAAGGAAAACAAGGAGCATCTTCCCCTCAGCCAGATAACAGCCCTGCCTTCCCTCTGGAGGGGCTGCAGACAGAGGAGGGCTTCTTCTGCTTTGCCTTGGTTTTCACGGTCTGGGTTCATTGCAGTACACATTCTCTCCTAAATTGCTTTTAGTTAAATTTAGACCTCCCTGATGCTCCAGAGACAGGAAGTTATTGGCTTGCTGGAGGCAGAAGGATGAAGATGCTCACCACCCCAAGCTTAAGTTTAATGCCAACCTTTCCAAAGTCCACCATTTAGTACTGGCAGACTGCTTCCCATAGGGATCCCTTATATGCCTGATGGTTTCATGAAGAGAAGCAACTCCTTCACTGCAGAAAAGCACCCACTCCTATAGTAGAAGGTTAACAGCCAAAGAGGAACCCAACTAGGGGGGAAAGGAGGAACGTTCTGGCCAGAGACTATAGAATAATTTTGAAGACTGCACACATTAATAAAGGTGCTGGAGCAGCTCTGCTCTGGAGACAGCTGAGATTCAGCCTGGAGATACCCTAGAGCAGCTCCAGTGCCTAAAGGGCCTGCAGGAAACCTGGAGAGGGGCTTGGGACAAGGGATGTAGGGCCAGGCCAAGGGGAATGGCTTGAACCTGCCAGAA
>JBCJKH010019427.1:8938-19857 GCA_039877255.1 Loriculus beryllinus
TGCAGAGCTGTATAACAAGACAATGGATGACTTCTGGTTCTAAAAAATCATAGAAAACATTTGAGCTATGTGTGGCCTGGTAGTATGTCTCCCTCACTTATATCGCAGAGGTTTATTCAGGTAAGGTTTTAATAAAGTTTATTTCTTAAACTTTTGGCACAATAACAGTTTAATTCAGGCCCACAAGCAGAATTGAGTAGGCAATAGAATGTGAGATAGAAGGTGAAATACGGTTATTAACAGTGACATACTAGAGCATTCTGCTAACACATCTGTGTGGGATTCTGTAAATCCCGAAGCTGTATGGAAAATGGGTGCTCGGGTGCCTTAATCTTGGAATGGTTTAGAAGTGTTGAAGATTAGGAAAAGCAACTGGAAAGAAAACATGATTGATGGAGGCTTCATTGTGATGCATTAGCAAGCTCCTGTGTGAAGGTATTGCTTGTGATTTCTGTCATATAGCCAGATAGCCATCACTATACGAACTAGAAACAGCATGTACTGCAAGCAAAAGAACTGCATAGGTTGTAACTGCATATGTCAATGTGTGAATTTGTATGGCTGCTATAGGGAATAACCTTCTAAAATACAGTTTCCCCTAGAAGAAGATATGGATATCATTGCTTGCTTTCTTTGCATGGCTGCTAGTAGATAATAAGAATTTTTCTCATCTATAATATTTCTGCTGGAGAAGAGCATTGATTGAACTTACAACTTGTGAGCCTTATGTAGATAGGAAAGTATGATGCTTTGCTATCTGTTTTACTTTGAACAGATTAGAAGTTTAAAGGCAACTGAAAGATCTCATTCTCTGCAAGTTAAACCAAATGTAGCCCTTCACTGTGGTCTTCTAACGTTCATTTGCACCATGTCTTTGCTGTTAAACTTTTGTAATATTATCTTAAAAGATATTGACTGTTCTTATGAAAGTCAGGGTTCAACAGCCACAAGCACTTCCTTATTGCAAAGCCAGAATACGAAGAACAGCATACTTTCTGCCAAGAACCAGTGGCTAGTGGATGATCTATGTTTCTGTTTTGAATGTGTAATAGATTGAAGTTTTCTGAGACAAAGTGAAGTTAGTGACTTAAAACCCATGACAAAGCAGTGAGGGGTTCAGAATGTGGGGCTGCCAGGCTTCTTGTGTTGCTCCTGTACAGTTTTTGCAAATTAAACTATTAGTGTATCTGTCTGAAGTGTGAGATTCTAAATCATGGTGACAGTAGACCTTGAACACAAAATTTTCTCTCAAACTAAACTTGCAGCATGAGATAACACAATATTTTCTGCTTCAGTTCCTTTTAGTTTTTGGCAAGGAATCTGAATGATATTTAAAGACCAGGTGGATTTTCAGTAAATACTAGCACTTGTTTTCCAAATTTCAAGGACCCCACAGATCACCAAAGTGTTACATTGCCTTTTCATATTTCTTATCACAGTGCTGATGTACGCTGAGATTCTTCCTATGTGATGGCAAGTGTTAAGCAATATTAATAGGGAACTATCATCTTATAAAATCAAAGGTGAATTTCTTATCTCTTTATAATGAGCAGGTAGATGAAGCAGAAATGACAAATAGGGTAGATATTTCTGAGATGCAGAAGTTTGGAGCCCTTTCAGATCTTAAATCTTTCCTTCTGGATGAACTATGCATTTTCCATGTTGAATCATTCTATCTGAAGTGCTTTTTATACATTGTCTTGCATCTGAAGCAGGGAGAGGCTGGGAAGGGACCAAAGCTATGGGTTTGATTAAGTGTGTCAGGCAACCCAAACAGGAGGTAAAGTATGGACCAGATAATCATCTTGGCTGAGGTTCAAATGGTGCTGGAATTAATTTTTTGTCAGGACTCCTTTCCTTGCTGCAGCAAGGTCTGCATACAGCCAAGGGATTAATTGGAAAGAATGTTTTGGGTTTTGGTTTGGTTTTGGGTTTTTTGTCATTCTGTGTGTAGTTTGTGGTTCGTTTGGAGGGGTTTTTTGGGGTAGGGTTTTGGGTGGGTTTTGGTCTTTTTTGTGTTTGGTGGGTTTTTTGTTTTGTTTTGTTTTTTTGTAATTGGTTGCAAAAGTTCTTCTATTTTTTAGATTCTTCATGGAAAGCAAAGCTTCTTTTAAGAACCAGCTGTTGGGGAACCACTTCCCTAGTTGTTACTATAAGGAAGCTGGACTTTTTCCTTGGTCCCTTTCTGTCATAATACAGACGGAGTAAAACGTGTCTGGAGGCAGTTAGCATCTGCCACCCAGATTTAGTTTGTTTCACATTGATTCCTAATAGGCTAGAAACATGACGAGAGCATTAAGGAGCAGTGTGAGTGCCAAACCATCTCCATTAATTTCTAAGCAACTATAGCAATTACTTGGTGTAGTTTTGTCATACTGTTGGTCTGAAATGTGTTTCCCCTCCAGGTACTTTGTGGAAATTTCAAGTAGACTTGCAGGATGTTGAGACAAGCCACCTCAGTTTCACCAGTTCCATTAAGGAATGGATTGTGCTTTTGATTCTCCATTACAATTGCCTTACATGTGTTGCAGTAGTTAATGGACCTCAAAATTATCAAGAATGAAAATTCAGCCTTTTTAAAAAAAGTTTTGTATGAAACATGCCCTTACAAGGTTTACCCACTGTCTTTGGACAGGCAGGCCCCCTGAGGATGTTTCCCAATGCATACCTGCGCTATTATGCCTCAATTTGGTTAACATGAGTTTCGTTTCACTGTACTCCAAGCACAAGTCTGCATTCAGACTCACATGACTCTTGTTTCAGACTAATATCTTATTGTAGCAGGTGGTGGAGGTGTCAAGGAGCTGCTGAAAACTGCCATGTTTATTATACCTTTTCAGTGCAGAGTAGCTCATCTGTTCCTGTTGGCAGTGATTCCCAAGGGACTAGATGCCAGTTAGGATATTCAAAACATATTGTGTCCTGGCTGTGTTTTTCCCTGGCTTTCCATATTCTTTCTTTTGACTGTAAGAGAAAGCTTTTTATAGATAGGAGTATTTGTTGGACAAATGTTTTAAACCATCTTCAAGTTTAATTTATCCATCTCAAACATGAAAGCGGGAAGAGTGGGTACTGCTAGGCAGCCTAGTCTGGTTCTGTCATTGTATTCTGAAATGCTGATAGAGCAGGAAACCTTTGATAAACTCCGTAAGTCCCATGAATGCTGTCTGTCAGAGGGCAGGGTTAGACAACAGTTGTATTTCTACAGTATAGCACAAAGACACTGAAAGTGGCATCAAATTTGGCTCAGCTCTCAGCACAGGAACAGCTCTGGTAACCCATGTTGTCAGGGTCCTATTATCTGAACTGTATTGTTGAAACCTAACCGGGTAAGCTGCTGGCATGAGTGTGGCTGTGTTGTATCCCTTTACACTTAAAGTTACTAGACAAATTGAAACAGAACACTTGAATTTTGCAGTTACATCTCTGCTAACTATGTGAACTTAATAGTGTTGTTCTTTTTGATTGCACTTCTGTGGACAGGCTTTTAGTTTAGAACAGGAATGAGTCTGCTTTCAACAATAAATGTCTTTGTTTTTAAGCTTCTATATAAAGACAATACTGTTAACATACTAATCACTTAAATATTTGTGAAATTAATGGGTGACAAATATTTAGCTTAATTGGTGTTAGTGTAAACTAGGAAGGAGTTCAGGAGAACCTAACCAAACCAATCAACAAGGCTGCATCTAACATGGAGGGAAATGATAATGAAAGTTCAGGTTTCCTCTTTATACACATGCTTGTGTATGCTCTGGGCTGTGTAAAGGGGGAGGTGCTGCATTCCTGTGCTCAGCCCTGCAGTTGCTGTTGTCTGGCTGTATCTAGCTCCTGACAGTTTGACAGCAGACAAAAGTCAGTATAGACAAGTATGAGGTATCTTACATCTGAAGGAACAACTTTAAATTACTTGCACACGTTGCTTGATGTGAAATGAACCGCTCAGGAAAAAAAAAGTAAATCTTGGCATCATCATGGATAAATCATTGATACCATCTGCTTTTTACAGAACTCTGGTCAAAAGAGGAAAGAAATTTCATTTCCAACCCAAATGATCAGTGGATTCCCTGGAGCATTGGGATGGATAGTGCTTGTAGGGCCAAGTTCTCATCTGAGTATGCATGTTTGGACACAGCTCACTGACAATCGATGACATGAACTTGCTGCTCAAAATCCAGTCTCTTCCTGCACGCTTTTGTGTGTTGCAGAAGTAATTCATTGTGTTGCATGACTGAAAGTCTGAAAACTTCCATGCAGGGGCAGATGATGAAAATGCAGAATGACTTAAAAACAAACAGAAAACAAAGCCCTATCTTTAGCATGATGATAGAAACAGTAGTTCTTTTGTTCTTGAGACCAATCAGTTTCTCTTAGGGAAACTGAGATACAATAGATGAGAGTAGAATCTTCTAGAAAGCAGGAATAAGAAGACAAAATTTGCTCTTAGGTAGAGGTGAAACAGCCAAGTATAATACGAAGCAAAGCTTTTGTTTTTTAATCTCTCTTTAAAGTTTGCCTTTACTGACTGGTGCTTTCCATTAAGTTTAAAGTACATGAAATGTTTTTACACAGGCTGTTTCGGGATTAACTTTATTTCCTCTCCATTTCAAAGGAGTAAAAACCTAGTGGGAAATTAATTACGTGATTCCAAAACTTTCATTTAGAAGCTTGACACAGTATAAGAATTGTTAAATATTACAGAGGAATAACGGAATAAAAGAGTTAATATATTTTCAGATTTTGACAGCTATGGAGGCTACACAAAGGTAAAATATGATGTATGTTCTTTCTCTGGAGAAATTGCTGTCTGAGACTGGTGCATGTTTCTAGTATTTCACTGTGTGCGCAGTTCTATAAGGAAAATAGTGTGATAAGTTTGCTACCTCTGTTAAGAAAGAGACTTTAGCTGTGGGCAATGAAAATCAATCAGATGAGATCACCTTCCTCCTTCAGTTGATTTGCAGTAGTGATGAAAATAGCTTAGGCACCAAAATCAGGTTCTGATGTTGAAAGACTCAGTGGCAGGATGACCTGCAGCTATTGACACAAAGTCTTTGTTTCCTTGCTGATTCCAGCACATCTTTGGCTATGAGTATAGAAAAACCTAGGAAAAAAACGTAGGGGTGTCTTTTGGATTCACTTTAGAGAATTTACATGACAGCAGGATTCCACTCTTTACCTAGCTTCTGGCTTGTGTGGAGTCTACGTGCCCTTGGAGCCAACTTAAACTTGAGGATTTCGGAGTAATCTCTCACAATTTTATATGTAGCACAGTATTTTTGACCATGTTCTGGGGGAACTCATTAGCTTCTGTGACCTCAGGATTTATTTTATTTTATTTTTATTTTTTTTTAATTACTGAAATGATATCCATGTCCTCAGTGAGAATTTGACTTTAAAAATCTTGAAGCCATTGTTTTTACAGTGATCTAGTCAAGAGGAAAGGTTGTTTGTATTATTAAGCTTATTGTCTTATTACACAGAAGGGAAATGTTAATTAACCCAATAGACACTAGTTTTGTCTTCCTTTTCCCTGTATCACTTGTCTAACACCACTACATCCAAGGTGCTGGCCACTGCGCATCAGAAGTGCCCAGCAGGGCTGATGTGGGCTGTGGATGACTGACCTTTCAGAGCTTCCCAGACATTTCCCTTGAGGAAAAATGTAGAGCTATGTTAAAGCACTAGTGTTGTCCTTGATAATTTTCCCCCTCTGCCCTCGCTTGCTTTTACAGTTCACTCTTCTAAAGGGCCAGAATATAATCTTTTGTTTTATTTCATTTGAGATTCTGGTAGGTTGTTCTTTGGGCAAAACTTGGTTTCTAACAGGCTGTTAGCATCTTAGTTAAGATTTCATCTGCAAAACTGTAGGACTTCTCTGAGTGAAGCTATTTCACACTCCTCCATGTGAGTGCTGCCCATTGCCTGTGGAAGGTGTTCACAGTTTAATTGAAATCTTCATAGGATTAATTTCTTCTTTATTAAAAATAAGTAATGTGACTTTCTGGTGGTCCATGGAGACTCAACTGCTTACTACTCTGTGTATAGGTTGTAAAAACATATGTTACTTCTAAAATGTAGCATATTATTTTTCTGTGCAAGTAATTGCTGTGGTTACCTCATGAGCTTTAGGAAATCAAGAGTGGGTGGAGAAGTGCTAGTGAAACACACTGTATAATAAATTGTGAATCATCCCATGAATAAGTTTGTGATGCTTTTGCTTTAGAATGCAAAATCAATATCTGGGCCATGCACAGGTCATCCTTTTTATGCAGTGCAAAGTTTAAAAGATGCAGTAATTGAAGGACTGCTTTCAGGAACAGTTAGCAGTGACTCTTTGGCAAACAACTTCAGCAAAGCTCTCCTGCATTGGTGAGCTGTCTCAGATTGTTGGCTGAGATGGAGTTTTCTAATTTCACCGCTTTGCAACAAGTCAATGTTGAGATTGATTTTAAAGTTGGAGATATTATAATATTGTACAATATCTGCTACTTTTGGCTAAATAAGCAGCTATATACTTGTAGTCTAAATAGTTTTATTTCATATCAAAAGAATACAGAAGATGTCAGTAAAAGGATGAAAGAGAGAGAATGTGACTTTAGCAGCCTTGTCAGCTCTGAAGTCTTGCAAAAATCTGTTGTGAGGTTTTTATAAAGGCTTGTGTGATTAAGTCACAGTCTGAGCCATGCAGAAGGGAGGTTTCTAGGATTTTTGATTTTATTATTATTATTATTATTTGGATAACATTCTAAAGTGTTTCTCTATTGCGTCATCTAGCTAAATGGCTTAGTTTGAATTTTTTGCCTTTGGCTGCGCCAAGCTTAAGTTGTCGGGAATGCTGTACTTGAGGTCATTCAGGGAATACCTTCCTAACGAAATCACAGCTCCCAGATCGTAATGTGATGAGGTTCAGGAAGAAAGGTATGTCTGTTTCTGACATTGTGCTTCAGTTTGCTCGGTGAAAAACTAGCTGTTGATTACTGTTCCCACAGGCCCATCCAGCATACCAGTAGAACTGCATAAATATATACTTTGTGGTTGGAGGCTTTGGATAGCTAGACTAGGCCATATTCCTAGAACTTTTTCCATGTAACAAAGGCGTTGTGAAGGGAGATCCCTGCCCTGTTTTCTTAAACTCAGAATCTCTAAAATGAGATTGAAGATTAAGAAAAAAATTCTTACCAAAAGGGTTGTCAAGCATTGCAACAGGCTGCCCAGGGGAGCAGTATAATGAGAGAAAGGAATCTAATAGATTCTTTAATAGCAGACAAAAAGAAAGAGCTGTGAAAATTGCTAAGGATTCAGATCTTGGTAGTATTTTAGTAATGTTCATGTTGACCTGATTCTGAGTGCGGTTTTAAAAACCCAGAAATTTCTTGTTTGAAAATGCTCTTGTTTTTGTTTTCCCACTTCCATTCTTCTACTGTCACCCCAAATTAACGCTGTAGGATGTTCAAAATAACTATGTAGCTAGATGAGCAGTCAGCTGTCCTTACCAACTGTAGAGCTGGCTTTTATTTTTGACCTGGAATCAATTTGCTGGTAGCAAATACAGAATAGAGCATGGGAACAGAAAAATATCCTCACAAGTTATCTAGACTGTAGGTGCTAAGCAGGAGAATGGAAGTATTGCTCTCAGATGAAGAGAAAATTCAAGTGCTTAAATCTAATAATCATATAATTTAAACCAAGCCCTTGTGGAGACAGTGTGTTTAACCACAAGCCACATTTCAGATGAAGGATATAGCTGAAAAATTTACTTTAAAGCTTGTATTGCAGCACAAGCAAAAGACCATTTGTAGCACAAAAGAAATCATCTTCATTTCTCTGATTTTAAAGAAGACATTGCAGGGGCATGACTAGCCTGCACATGTGTGGGTATTATATACTCCTGTTACCAGAAAGACAAATGTTTGGAGTGTACCTCTATGTAATAGGTCTGTCTAACTGCTGGGAGTACAAAGGAAAAGCAACAGATGTCTTTTCTCCTGTCTTGGAGCAGGGAGGCAAGTTTTGTTGGAGGCCTGAGAGGCCAGTGCTGGGGAGACCCTGACTTCCACAGTGCTCACTACCCTGGGCTCTTGTGTGCTACTCACAAATCTGCGAAGGGATTGAACTAGGGCTCCATTTATCAATGGGATTTTTTTATATAAAGCTCTGAGATAATGGTGCAAAAAGTCTATTCCTGTCTGAGGTCTCACAAGCTTCAGACTTCTCTGGTTATGCCTTGAAGTGACAGGGCACAGCTTTGAGTCAAGTGTATGATTAAAAGATTCATCAGAAATGTTCTGGTTGATTGCCTGACAAGCAAGCTAATATTTATTACAGGATTCAGTTTTAGATTTTCTGGATGTGATTCATTTCCAGCCATTAAGGCATTATTCAGTGATGCATTATGTGCATCCTAAATGAAATATTGATCATTTTAACATCAATTGTTTTACTTTTTCATAAACGATTTTTCCTATTCAAAGGTTTACTTTTTGGAAGAAGATGTACTAGGAGAAGTGGTATATAGCATCAGATGCCCTCTGTTTGAACTCTGAGTTGTTGGGTGGATAGTTACATTCAGCTTTTCAAGCTTGCTTGTACATTAACGTTTGCATACATAATATTAGGGATCTGTGAATAGGCATATAAAGTGAAGCTGGAAATAGATGATCTTGGGCAGTTACATGCTTTCAGAAACAAAAATAGTGATTTTCACTTTGCTTTTAGAAAAATGATTACTTTGTAGATGAACCAGATGTTGACCTATAATTATAAAGATCAGTACAGCATGATATTGCCATTCTTTTAGAAAACCTGGAAAGAATGTTCTGCATAAATCAAGCATTTGTTCTTTGATTTATAGGCCTTGCTTTTAACTTACTTTTGTATGGTTTTATATAAATGTATTAAATTTTGTGCTGACTTCAGTGTCTTGAAACAACCCTATTCTTATGTTGTATTTCTTTTAATTGGGAGCTAGATATAAGATCATGTTAAGCTCTCACTGAAGCTTTTAAATTGGGTCTCAAGCAATTATTTTTGAAGAGCATGTACTTTCATGACAGGGATTGTGGCCCAGGTTGATAAGAAAAGAGAAAAAATTCAATTTAGACCTTTCCATATTTGAATTCATTAAATTGGTCTTACACTATTAAAATAACAATTAATTTATGGCAGCCAATATTGTGTAATTGCATTGCAAGAAGAAAAAATGCTAGGTAATAATGATGATAGATTTATCAAGTTACACGGTTAGAATTTATTACCTTGAGTGACAGTAATTTTGTATTCAGTTAAAAGATTGGTTAATAATAATAGAGTATCCAAGGATCAAGATTTGAACTGATAGATCCCTCTATTCAATTTAGGTCTATGTATTGCAAATAAGGATTTGGCATTGACGTAGCAATGAAAAAAAGTCTTAACTGAAGCTCATTTTTATTCTTCAAATAAAATTTGAATAGGTCTTTAAGTACTTTTTGTCTCCTCCTGGCACACTTTGTACTGGTACCTAAAAGCAAGCTTTAGTCAGAACTATTTATATGTAATTCTGTGGTTAATGCACCAAACATTCTTGAAAAGTGTCTTACTGTCTGCAAAATGCGTTTCTAGCTCTGTGGAAAGCAGAGCAATTAGTACCCAAGAGAGATTCTCTTTTAGCTTTCAGTTTCGCAGAAAGCATTTACTGTGGTAGGTTAAAGACTGATGTTTACTAAATGCTCTTACACAAAAGCTTTACTTGTTTCATTGGTAGCCTATATATTGTGAGGTACTTACAGTTTATTGCATCCAAAATCCTAGGGTTTAGGACTATAGTGCATTTGAAGCCATTTTTGACTAGCTAAATTGAAAGAAAAAAGAAAACCAACAAAAACCAACCAAACAAAAAAGCCCCCACAACAAACCCAAAACAGCATTATACCAGAATTTCTCAATAAGAACTGTCAGTTGAGGTACTGTCAATCCAAAAGAAATTTTTTGGGATTTTTGGCATTTTTTTTCTGAAAAAGAAAGCTGTTTGAGGCAGCTTTGAAGAAACACAAGTAGAAATAGTTTTCTTTTGGCAGTTGGAGGGTAAGCATCTCTAATATTCAGACTGTGTTGGTTTTAGTAAGGGGATGGAGAAAAAGATTCCAAAGTTATGTCACATGAGTCCAAATAGCTTTAATTAATTCTGTGTACCACTATCATTGTAGCTGTGAGAAGAAACAGGCTGCCTGATACCAGATCAACTTTCATCACTAGTCAGGACAGGAATTATTATTTATTTATTTGTCTGTGTGAAACCCCAGGTGCCAGGTGCTGCATCCTGCTAACTTTACTTAATCACAAAAGCTGAAAAAGGTGTCCAGTTGTGAAGCGTACCAGCTGTGGGTGGAGGAGCTCTGCGCTGGCTGCCCCAGAAATACATGGCTGGTGCCCATAGAACCTGACAGCAAGGACAGGTGCCCTGATGCTGTCCCAGGTTGCACTGTGTGTCAAAGATGTGTGCCCATGGAAACCGGGTTCTTCAGTGAAGCCATCAGAGAGGCTCAACCAAATTGATATCAGCAATTGATATCAGCAGAATCTGAGGAATTTTATTCATTAATAGAAGAATGACAATAAATATCCAGTTCCAGGTGAATTAAAATGGAAATGAATAAGCTAAATTTATGCTTCCCTCCCTGTTCTTTCAACATGGCAGGAAACACAGTGGGATTGCACTATGAATTGCGATGGCTGCTTTAATTTTTCAATGAACTTCAATTGTGTGCATGGGAACCTCTCATAAAAAATAATCTTTTTATTATAGTAGACCCATAGACTGGAAAACTGGATCTGCGTGGCTTAATCTGTCATGCCAAAGGTAACAGCAGCACACCAGCTGTAATACACCTGCTGTGCAAGAGTCCCAACCTTCAGGATGAGCAGAATATTTGTTTCAG
>JBCJKH010019429.1:6300-35287 GCA_039877255.1 Loriculus beryllinus
CGAGGCCTCAGTGCCATGGGGCAGGGGTGGCCTTGGCAGGGATGGGAACGGTTGGACTGGATGAACTTAAAGGGCTTTTCCAACCTGGTTGGTTCTGTGATTCTGTTACTCTTCCAAGCCCATCACAGCATGCAGAGGCAATTCTGGCAAAGACGGCTGTGACTCAGCTTCATGTCTTCCCCCTCTCTGCAGTGATTCTACCAGGTTCCCCTTTCTGTGCCGGCTCCCTGACGGATGCATTCAGGAAGTGAGCAGTTCAGAGGGTTTGCAAAGCTGACTCCTTACGGCTGCTCCAGCTGCTTCTTGTATTTCCTTCTTGTGGGCTTGGACAAAGTACAGCCGCTGTGACATCACTGGCCACAAGCGTGACTGCCACTCATCCTTGTCTGTAAACCTTTATTTATAAGGATATTATAGCTCTCGTTCGCAAATCCCTGCTATCACCTGTGTGCTCTGTGAAGTTGTATGTAGTGCTAAAAGACAGTCTTTGCTTCCGTCCTTGTTTTGATACAGACATTTAGCAAAGTCAAGGTGAAGCCCTGAAGCTCTTTGGAGTTTTTCTGGTTTTGGCATTAGTTAAGGGGAGCTTTGAGGAAATTCCATCCTGCCTGCTCTGAATCCCTGTGTCACCACACTCCAGTTCTCCTAGGGTTGTTCCAGTGCTGAAGGCACAGGAAGTCAGACTTCAGATTCTTTAAGCCGTTGCCACACATCTGTGACAAGAAATACTAATACCTTCCAAGATATTCCAGACTGCTGTCCCATGCCTTCTGCCATGGTGTTCCCCCAGAGCCTGCATAGTGATGGAGCACGTCTTCACTTGCATCTTGCCCACCATGCCTGAGCAGATCTGGGAAATTCACCCCCTTGTCAATCTGTAAACCCATTCCAATGTCAGTTGTTTTACATGTCTTGGTTTAACAAACACACTCGTGTTTCCCAGTCTGAGAGGACCGTGGCTGTGGCTGCCTGTGTTTGCCAAGTATGCAGAAACAGCACCTGAAAATGCCAGTATACCTCTAACATTGCCAAGCTAAGCCAAGGCAGTATCTCCATTTTGGGGGTTAATCACATCAAAGCCTGGGGACCTTTCCAGCCTCAGCTTTGTGTCAGAGAGCAGTAGTTCACCACAGGGTCTGCTGTGAGCTGGATGTCAGCCTGGGAACCCGTGTGCTGAGGGAGAGTGGATCGTGGCCAGCCATCTCCTAGCACATCTCTTCCCAGATGGGAAAGACCTTAGCACAGACTCAGAACATGCGCAGCTGCAGGCAAACACCATGTTTGTCTTCCTCCTTCAGCTAGGATTAAAGGTTATGATCTCCAGATGGGATGTGTTGTAATCTTGTTGCAGAAATGACCCCATTACAAGAATTATTCCTTCTATCGTGCTGTGCTTCCTCCTTTCCTAAGATCTTTCACCAAAACTTCTGTTGTGTCCAGATGTTGTGTCTGGGACATGTAAAATTGCAGCTTGTATTACTCAGTGATGTTGCAATTGTTGGATGGCTATTAAGACAATCCCACCTAAGCTCCAAAACCAGCCCATGGGTAGAAGGATTAAGATCATGCTACAGTGTAGATCCATATCACAGCTTCCTAACTCTTGCTTTCCTCTGTGGTCAGCATATGATGACCACAGATGACCTTCTTATGTGAGGAACACAGCTACATCTCCATGATTGCATTTCCCTTGGGATAGCTCATGGGAAAACTTAGGGGTCTTTGATCAGTGACTTATGCATGTTCATCTTCTGCCAATTGTTAATTCAAAAGTCCAGGAATCACACAGTTATTTTGAGTGAAAGGGAAAGAAAAAGTGATGATTTTTGTTGGGACATTCTGTGTCATTGCATGTTTCCTGGAAGCTCTTTGGTGGTGTTTCCTTCAGGGATGACACGATACTTCATTCACTTGTCTGGACCCTGGATATGGCTACCTGTAGAAGGCATATTTGATGTACTGGCATACATCTTTGGTAAAGGACCAGCTCATGTCCTGCAGCACTGGGAATGCAGAGACCAGGATCCATGGTGCCTGCCAAACCAATCTTCCCAGGCTATGTGTAGAAGTGGATGTTTGACCATGCAACAAGGGTAATGCAAGTGTTGTCACACACCCAAATTTGAATGTATTTTAAATGCATACTAGATAGCCTCCTTGTTTGAAATGTATAAGTTCTCTTCAGGTTACCTTCAGTTTTTCTTGTTTGTGAAGCTCCAAATACTTGTCTACATATTCACTTATTTCATTCCCATCCTCCTTTGCTAAGCAAGTCTGGTATTTCATTTAGGGCAAGAACCTGAAATATCCCATGAGCTTTTTCCTGCAACCTGGACCCTGCTGATCTCACTCACTGCCTGATTTCCAAGGAACGTGGAAGTCACGCATCAGGGTACGGATGTCATTGGGACAAGGCAGCTTTTTGATTAGAACACAGTCAGCTCTTACTGATGCAAGCTTCTCTGCCATTTCTATCCTTTCTTTCCTGGACCTTTCACCTTGCTTTTTATTCCCCTCTATATCCCTCCGTGGAAAGTGTTTCTGGGAAGGTGTACGTTGCTTCCTATCAGCTGAAAAGCACATGTCCCTTCTTCCTTCCTACATTTCCTCTCTGCTGGCGACGAGCCACTGGGTTTTGCCAGGGGCATTCCCATTGCTGTTGGTCCCATGTCTGAAGTCCTCCCAGAAGCTGCTAACAAAGGGAACCCAAAGGAAGGATCTCTAAAGCTTTTCATTGACATCTGTTAGTATCTGTAAAGCATTTACAGAACAACAACTAAGCGGGGCTTGGCTTCCTTTTTACTACAGGGCTGCAACAGGAACAGCTGTCTTAATGATAGAAGGATAGAAACCAGACACATACTCAGTTATTTGGTGTTTCTTTTCGTTTAATTATGGGTAAGTTCCCTAAGGTATACAAGAAATGTGATTTTCCACCTTTATGCCAAAGCAGAACTGAGCTCGAGCCCATAACCAGCACAGGAAGGAATAACCACAGGGCTATGCCCCATGGAATGGAGTCCATGAGCCAGTGGTCCTCTGCCTGCTCCATCCCGGGTTGGGTATTAGATTTCTTGGCAGTGAATTTCACTTACTGCATGCAGAGTTTTCCCAGTTTCTGGTAAAGAAAACCAACTGGTGCAGATTTTCACTGAAGAATAGGACGTTTCTTTGAAATTCTTCAGCAGAATGGACTTAACACAAGTTTTTAAACAAAACTTGTACAAAGTTGTACAACAAAAGTTGTACAAAGAGAACAATTTTAAGCCAACACTTGATCCATTGGATTTTCAAAGCTTTTTTAGGAGAGTAGAAAATTGCTGCAATTCATCTGTCATTGGAAATCTTTACCCCTTTAAAAAATAAAGTGCATGTCTTTAACAGTGTTGGAACAATTAAGGCTGTAACATACAATGCTGTACATCTTAATTGCTCATTTGTTGCAGTCCATCGTTATATCATTGTAGGAAATTTTAAAGCTCTGCAATTGCAATGAATAGCTTTATGAAACTAATATGTGCCTTTGGTATTGAATTTAGAATGAAACGTGTGCCACAGAGAGTCTGATGTTAGCCCCTTGGGCATATATAGGGTAGAAATCCTTTGCTCCCATAAACTGACAGCCTTTTTTAGGTTACTACATGAGTGAAACTGCCAATTACTGGTGATACAATTATCAGTAAGCAAACCACAAAACTTCTCAGCTTGGGCTTGGAACACTGTGTACTGATCTTCTGACACATCCTCACCCTAAAACATGTCAGATTCCAGCAGTGCTACAGGGCTGTGCTAGAATCACAGAGTTAAGCAAATGACAGGACCTTGTGCAGGCAAGAATCAATAGGAATCCATATATATGGATAATGGAAATCTTATCATCCATATATTATGAGATCATATACACTCCTGAGCTGTAGACATATGCTCTGAAGGAAAAGTCTTTATTACTTCAGAATGATAAAATTTAGATGGTGTGTTCTGGGCTAGACCACAAGCATTTCTCCACACCTAGTAGAAACATACTCAAGTTGATCAGAAGTTTCTTCTATCCATCTCTCTCCCTTCTCTGAGTTTCAGTAAAGAGCTTTGAGTTGCTACAGGTATAATAAAACCTAAGTCTTTTTCTTCAGTGTTGGTACAAATTTCGTTGCACACAGCTAATTTTATCTGGAAGTTATTCAGACTATCGTCTCATGAGTAATAGCAGTAATGCAAGAGCCAGACCAAGCCAAGGGGAACTGGTCACTTACTGTGAGTCAACATGAGACATGAGCAGACACAAACTTGTTTTGAGAAATCCTTGCTTGTACAATTTAGTGTTTAAAATCACCACTTTTCATAGAAATTCAAAACAGTGCCAATGAAAGCTTTCTTTATGAGAAATCCTGATTTAGGTTATGGAAGTGAGCAGGACTTAGCTTCATGCTCATAGACGCCCTGGGTCTTTCAGCTGGGCACTTGCTTTTATTTAAACCTGATAGAAAAGCAGGTTTTTTTTTTATGCAATTGACCCAAAGACTTGTAAGAGCAATTCACTTGCTGCAAGAGGCTGTTGGGAATACCTAGTTTGTGTGAGGCTGGGGTAAAAGTTAACTGAGAAAAGCTGCATCCATTTGCTCATCCGTCCTTCTCTGACATCTAACTCTCTGACATTTGGGTTCAGACTAGGTTTAGAGCCAAGTTCCTTGCTTGATTCAGCTCAGAGGAGCATAAGCTTGACAAGAACTGTGAGGAAGATGACTCAAGCTATATCAGGACTTCCCTGGTTTTGGATGGGACGGGAAACATGCCAATGGCTCTGCAATCAGTTGTACTCTTTGTGAGGAATGAGTAATCCCTTTGTGGAACGCAACAGGAAGGGAGAGGCTATGAGGTCTATTGACAGAAGATATTTTACTGTTGACTTGGGAATGTTTCATTTTCAGGTTCTTGTGTATAATTTGCCTGACATTTATACTGTTGAGGAAACAACGGGGCAAGCTGGGCTTGCTGCTACCTACACAGCAATATTTATAGTGGGGTCATTTGAACAAGTAGCGCATAAGTAACAGAACAAAGAACATCCTGAAGACTGAAGATCTGGGAAGCGGCACTGGAAACGGAACCTGCAAGTCGCAAGCTCCCTGTGATAATCCATTTTTGGCATGGATGACTTCTGTAACCTTTTGCTTTTGTTCCTTACCTTTATTACTTCCTATGCTGTAAGACACCAGCAGTTAGTGAAAGACCACACCAGGCCTTCCAGATGTGGCTGAAGGTAAGCAAGGGTTAGATGTTTGACTTAAAGTCAGATATCTACAGAGCTGCCACAGACTTGGCATGCAGCATTGGCTGAATCTTAAGTTCTGGGCTGGTTTCCAAAGTCTAAAGGGTAGTTAATCCTGTTTTTGTTGTGACATTTAAATCAATGAAAACCTGCAACAACTGCTGTAAATAAAAATAATGATAACAAAAGATAACACCATTTCTCTGTTTTGCACACAGTGAAAGCATGTGCTCAGACTCCAGTGACTCCCCTCAAGGAACAGCAGGCAGGTCTCTTTAGGGTTCTAAGGGGCAACGAGTGGACATGCCTATTCTTCTGGCCACTCATCCTGAGCAATGCAACGGCCTCAAGGTCCACCAGAGGAAGTTTAGGCTGGAGATAAGAAACAATTTCTTCACTGAAAGGTTGTCAAGCGTTGGCTGCCCAGGGCTGTTGTGGAGTCACTGTCCCTAGAATGTTCAGGAACTGTATAAATGAGGCATTTAAAAGATGTGCTGCTTACGGACATGGTTTGTTGCTAGCCATGGCACTATTAGATTAATAGTTTGACTTGATGATCTTAAGGATCTTTTCCACCCTAAAGAATTTTATGATCTATGACTTCCTTGCTGTGTTCTGACTTTGTGTGACACCCAGCAGTGGCTGCAGAAGTCTGCTAGGCTACTGTGTGCCTGCTAGGCAAACCCACTGAGGAAAGCCATCTGAGAGAGGTTTCCTTATCATCATACACCATCCTACTCCACTGGATTAATGAGATGAATAAGGATAAGAGTAAACAGTAAAACCACTCAAAGTTTCCAGGTTTCCCCTAACATTCCTTCTCCTACAGTTGTGTTTCCACTGAAACATCCTGAAGAAGCACATTAAGACAAATCTCAGGAATAATTAAACAAACATCTTGTCCTTTGCTAGGTGAAGGCAACAAGGTCTGGCAAATGCAACCCAAGAGTGGAAGAATTTATGGCTGCCTAGAGGCTTCAATCCAGGGAGGATCTCTCTCTTACAGCCTTCAAATGAACACAGTGAAAGAAAGAAGAAAAATCTCGTTGTGAAGCTTGGTGGCCCCTGCATGTGAACAGGCTGCTGGAGAAGTTATTTGTTAAAGGTCAAAGCAAATATTAATGTTGCTATTAAATGAGTGGAGGAAAGGATTTCCAGCTTCACAGCCTATGTCAATACTTTGCTGAGATTGAAATCAATCCAGTTGTCAGGTTTTATTTGGGTCGTGCTTTTCTCATTGCTTTAACCAGTATTTCAACTGTGTACAGTTGTGGTGCTCTCAACATAAGAAGGACATGGAGCTGTTGGAGCAAGTAGAGAGAAGGGCCATGGGGATGATAACAGGCTGGAACACCTCCTGTGTGAAGACAGGCTGAGAAAGATGGGGCTGTTCATCCTGGAGCAGAGAAGGCTGCGTGGAGACCTCAGAGCAGCTTCCAGTGTCTGAAAGGGGCTACATTTGCTGGAGAGGGACTCTTCATCAGGGGTTGTAGCAATAGAACAAAGGGTGATGGGTTCAAGCTTGATGGGTTCAAGGTTAGATATAAAGAAGTTCTTTACTGTGAGGGTGCTGAGGTGCTGTCACAGGTTGCCCAGAGAAGTGACAAATGGTCCATCCCTGGCAGTATTCAAGGCCAGTTTGGACAGAACCTTGGTTGACATGATCTATCCCTGCCCATGGTAGGGGACTGGATGATGATCTTAAGGCTCTTTCCAACCCAAATTATTCTATGATTCTATGATTTATAGCGGTAACTATGTATGCTGCTTAACACAAAACAAGTAGAAGAAGAAAACAGGTAATTTTCTGGATGGGTTTCCCTTCTGTGCTTTCACTTTTGCTTTTCCAAAGGTTTCTTTCTATTTTTCTCTTTTGGATGACCTACAAGGTATTTTGGTGGAAACTACTTTGTGAAAATCAGAAGTTTAGGGATTTTTTAAAATTTTTGTAATGTCTGCCAACAATTTCCCAATTCTTCATCATCACTTTTCTCATCTCACTTTTTAGATGTTCAGGCTCTCAGTTGTAAGCTTCTGTCTCTGACAAATAACATGCGTCATCATCTGGCTTGTGATCAGTGACAAAGATGTGTGAAGCTAACAAAGACCTCCTCCACAACGTAACCTTTGAGGTTTGTCATATTTGGTCATTTTCATTCAGTGTGAACTGGATGCTGTGGTATCAAAATACATTTTGAGCATTCTCAATACATTATAATTATCAATCTTATTTCTCTGTGGCATGCTAGGTGCTTCTGTGCAGTGGTTTGAAAATGTTTATTAAAAGGAAGCCATCAATGAGTGTATGGGATGTGATGTGGAACTCTAGGTTGAATAAATGCTGGCTAAAACCTTTTCACCCAAACAATAAATGAAATGTCGTGGTTCATTGAGTAGGGTATTTTTCATGGGAGCATCATGTTTTAGAGGAAGATTTCTGCTTTTAAGTTAAGGAAATATCTGTGGGAAAGGCATTTTCAAACATCAACATCTCAAAGGAAATGTTCCAACTTTTTTCAAAGAAAAATTCTTAGGTGTCTTTATTCAGTGAACTTCTGTATTTTTGGTTTTCATCTCACCTGAAGGTAGAAAACCCAAATGTCAGAAATTGCCCTAATGTGCAAGTTCAAATGTGGTTGACCAAGACTTTGAGACCACAAGTGTCTCAGTGTTCCCATCATTAAGCTTGCTTAGAAAAAAACCTTACATTGGAAGAATCCAACCTGTCATTCTCTCCTTGCTTAAATAGCTTTCCATGTTTGAGGGTTAAATGTTTCAAAGCTGTGAGGACTTTTACATGAGGAGTAAATACAGAAACATGCATATATTTTAGGGTTTCTTTTTTTCCTAGCAGTTTTGGAAGTTGGGTTTGAAAGAGGAAAAACAAATGCTGTAAGCTGCAGATGGGGATTGCCTGGTACCTACAGAGGTGAGGAAAAGACTCCTGAACTCCAGCACTGTGATGTTTTCAGTACCTATTCATGTACATGACATTTTCCTAAAGCCTCAAACTTTGAAACGTCAGCTTGGAACTAAACCAGAACAGAACCAGCCCTGAGCATGTCAGGGAGATTCAGAGGTAACTTCCAGGGGAAAAAAGCTCTTCTGTAACTTTGGCTACAGAACTCACCAGGATCTCACTTTTTCTGCCACCATAGATGGGGAAAACCAGGATCCAACAGCCTGGGAATCAGTGGGTGGCTTTGAGGCTGCTCTCTGCTTCTCTCTTCCAGCTTTCTGCTCAAGAAAGCAAGTGATCTTCACATCGGTGCTTCCATGCAGGTTCCCAGAGCCAATTGCTTTCGAGTGCAGGAGAAATCATGGGCTTTTGCCTTTCCATCTGTCCTGCAATTCAGTTGGGTGAGGAGAAGCTGAGTTTTGGAAGTCTGATGTGATTGCTAACTGCTTGTTCTTTGTTGAACAAAATTGCCCATCTCAAGGAACCGAAAGAAAAACCCCAGCAAACACACCAAAATGAAAACCACATTTGGCTCATGGACACTGGTCTCAAAGGAGAAGCAGGAACTCAGATTCAACTCCTGGTTTTGCTTCATGTTTATCTTGTAAAGTGGAAGAAGCTTTTGTATCTCTCTGCTTCTGCTCCCAGGTCTCGCCTACAGTGATGCATTTCCTTTCTCCCACTCATTTCCAGGTATTTCTCCACCAGGCTTAACCTCCTCCATCTTTGCTATGGAGAGTACGCAGAGCTTCTTGACTTCAGCTTTAATAGAAGTCCCTAATTTTGCATAACAAAATATAGGTAAATGTGCTTGATGGGATGAAATGAGGTGGAAGATGAGAGGTTCTGTGAATGTCTGCACTGCTCAGGGTAACTGCAGGGAGTTGTCTGTCTGTGCATAGGAGATGGACAGAGAGGGTTCCAAAGTTTTCATGTCCTTGAGTTTCCTCAGTACACTTTGTTTATTTAGTGACTCTTGATCAGACCCCAGACATCCTAAGGATGCATTCCTCAAGTGTTTTATCCTTTCAAAGAACCCACATTTGAGTTCAAAATTGATAACAAGGAACTGGTCAAGGAGGGATCTTATATAAGAACTTTTGTGCATGAACAGGTTGACAGTTTAAGCTAAAACCAGGCAGAAGAAGGGAATACTTCCCACATCCTCGTGTCTGTGCCAGCACCATCTGCTGAACCTCTAAATTGCCTCCCACTTTGTTCGTGTCATTTTGACAGCTGGGGCTCAGCAGTGCTCTCCTTAGAGCTGGGTTCAGTGGCTAGACCTTCTCCTTTTGTATCTCCTCCAGCTGCAAGTGGTGCAGTGGTCAGGGCAGATGCTGTAGTGCAGGTGGCTTTCTGTGTGGTCCAGAGCCAGCATCCATACATTCTGCAGCCAGCCTCCATCAACCATCCAAGCTTTCCTCAGTGCATTAAACAGTCTGTTCTGACGCAAACCTTGCCATAAATAGATCTTCAGTCTAATATCCAATACTCCCAAAAGAATAACAGTCTGAATATATGCAGGATTTATGGCTCTGTCAGACATTGTTCAGATAGTTTCTATTTTAAGGGAGATTGGGCAAATAAAAGAAAACCACCAAGGAGGAAAAAAATACTTCAAACACTTAATCCTGAACCTTCCTATTAAACAGAAAAGAAATATTACTTGGAAAATTCAGAGCATAGTCTGCATATGTCCCTGCCAGGGAACAGAAGGTGACTCTGTCCTGCCACAAGCCTGAAGTCAGGCTCCTCTCTAATGATTTTCCCTCTCTGGTTTTGTTCTGAAGAGGGAAATGTGTTCTTCTGGCCATGGTGCATCGGGAGCAGAGATGCTGCAAGGGCTGCTCCCCTGGGAACAAAAGCACGCTGTTTATGAGCAAGCCCAGTTAAACACTGGATATTTCTGTTTGGTTTGGCAGATTGCAGAAGCTGGGTCGCTAATTCAGCTCTTTTCTCAAATCATTTAAATGCAGAAGTTCCCAAGTCTTCCCTTGCCTCCAAATATTTACAGAAGGTCATTTTTGCTGCATTCGTTGTCCCATAAGCTGTGTCTATGAATGGTTCCAAGGGTGTAACTCAATCTCGCCTTGAGATAATGCTCTGGTGAAGTCCATCTAGAACTAAATACTCTCTCTAAACCACTGTGGTTTCCTCAGATGGGTGTCAGGACGCTCATGACAGACATCAGCAGCAGCTGGAGTTTGTGGAGTGATGGGAGCTATGGGCTGAATGAAGTCGTCTACATCAGTGTGAAAAACTGATGCCAATGGGATGGTGTGAGGTCTGGGAGAGGATTAGGGCTGCTCTCTGCATGACAGACACATACGTGCTCAGCAGCATGTCCCTTCTGGGTAAGGACAGGTGATGTGCAGGCACTCATCACACTAATAGAAAAGTTATTTAGGGGAATTCTTGCAGCTTTATTGAACAACCCCTGGTAATTATTCACTGGCACACATCTCTCCTACTTGTTAGAACAGTTGTTGAAGGCAGTTCATGCTGAAGGTAGTTTTCTCCTTGGAAGTCCTGCCATGGCAATTTGACCTTGGGGACCAGCAATGGGTAACCAGAATGCAGCATGAACTCTTAAAAGTAAATCAAGCCACTTTACAAGATAATGAATGGCTCTCGAAAGTTCACTTGCGCCACCACAGATCTCGAAGCTGGGACAGATGTTTATTACTAAGAAACTGCAAGTGGAATTTATTGCTGCCCCTGTGACACCAGTGGTTTTATGGGAGCCCAGGGGAAATGCTGGGGAAGCCCTGACCTCTGAAAGGCTGCTCCTCTCCAAAGGAAGCACCCAAACTTCTGCTTTGGGTGCTTGCCTGGCTCCACATGCCTCTTAGTCAAACACACTGCAGCTAGCTTGCATGCTGATGACTTCCTTTCTGGTGACTGGAGTAAGCCTGTAAATTGCAGTCCCTAATTAGAGACTTTTGCCCTGCATGGCTGAATAAGTCCAGGAACAAAGAGAGATGCCGGTAATCAAGGACTGGATATAATAACTTTAATAATAACTTGTTATTATAACAATAGAATATATGTTATATTATTATAACAATATGTTATTATATTATTATAACAATAATAGCCAACAATAACAATAATGACAATAACTTTAATCCTAGAGCAGAGACACCCTATACCCTATACTTAAAGTGAAACCTTCCAGACTGAGACTTAAGCAGCTAAAACCCCTGTTTTTGTAAACTCATTTATTTTCTTTCCTTCCCCTCTCACCAATGCAATGTTTCCAGCAGGAGATGCGCTCCTTCCTCCAGTGAGGAGCATTGCCAGCAGTGTCTCATTTCTCTCTGGAGGGAGCCAACAAGCCGGGCAGAAGCGTGGACGTATGCATGACAGCATTCCTGAGTGGAGCGAATATCCCCCCCAGCAGTGAGCATTTTCCAGTGACAACAGGCGGTCCTGGGATATTTGGGCACTGTGTATGCCGCAGAGCCAGTGAGCTCCATCCCCATTCTGGAGCCTGGGAGCAGGATTAGAGAATTCCCACTCCATACCTCCAAACGTGCTTCAACTGCTGATACTATCAGGAATGCGGGACTCCATGATCTTCAAGGTTTCCAATCTAGCTGGTTGTATGGTTCTAACCCAAGTGAAGGTCCAGGCTCTGTGTTGGCCCCATATGACAAGGAGCTTGCACCCATACTGCAGAGCAGGGTGACCCCAGTGTTCACCCCTCAGCCAGTGTAGGTTGGGGAACTCCACTGTCTGAGACTGTTGAGGGCTCCCACTATCCCCTGACCAACAACCCCTCAGTGGGTGCCGGAGGGCAGGGAGGAGGTTAGGGGGCAAGTAGGGGACTTTGAAAGAGCTGTCTGATTTCCTTTCCTTTCCCCACCACTGGTTTCCTGTGTGACTCCAGACAAGTCATTCAGTGTCTCCATGGTTCCCTGCTTGCAAAACCGGACTTTCCCTATCTCATAGGAATGATAAGAGACTAAATATGCTAATGAGCCTCGGATACTCTCTTGATGTGGACTGAATCCAGTTAAATCAGTGCCTCCTCTTACTAACGTGTCAGAAACATCCTGATTCTCTGGGAATACAGGAGTTTTTCCTAAGAAAACAAGTAAGCTTTTGGGTGGCTGCACCAGAGCACACATAGTGTTTGGAAGTCCTTCCCAATAACTAATTCTCTTTGTCATAAGTCGTAGTTTGGCTTTGTTGCTGCTCTAGGTCATTCCCTGTGTAGACAGGGAAAACAGAGACTAAATTACAAGTAATATATTCTCCAACGTAAGCAGTGAATGGGAGCACGGAGCTAATTTGTGAAGGGGGAGTCATTTGACAACTGTGGATGGGGATAAAGGCATAATTTACAAGGCAGTTGCAGAAGCCTAATGGCTGGTTCTTTTTCACCATATCCAAATCAGAGCAAAAGTGCAGGTAGGAAAAGTATTACAGAAATGGGAATCTACCCATGGCTTGGAGGCTGAGGAAAAACATCCAAGACATCTTAGAAGAACAGAAAAGCACCAAGAGAGTGCTTATTACGCATTTTGGTGTTGTTTCATTGACTGAGGTGCAGCTTAGAGAGATACAGACAGAGCCTGAGTTGAGCTGGGGAGGCCCTCCCAAGGCAGTGACACATGCAAGAGGGCTGATGTCTGCCCTAGGGAGGAAAGTGTTAATGAGAGCTAATTGTCTCCATTAGCCCTGCCTGCAGGTGTGAGCATGGGAGAAGAAGACAAAAGGGGGAGTGGGAAAAGAAGTGGTTTTCTCGGCTGTGTGTTGCTGCAGGCTGCGAGTGGCGTCTGCAGTGGGTGTTTTGGTGTGCAGCAAGCTTCAAGCGTCTGGATGTGCTGATTCCTGAAGGTATGGAAGGGAAACTGAGGCGTGTTCTATGGGATGGCTATAGGGGAAACAGCGGGACCCTGGTTGCTCATGGTTGTGTTTTAATCTGTTTTTTTCATTTACTCAGTCCTGGCTCCCTTTAGTACCCCACTAAAAACCACTCAAGCAACAACTAACACTTATGAGATATTTCCTGTTGTGTGCAACTCTGATTTGAGTTAGTGCTCTGGCTTCAGCCAAAGGCTTCCTCTGGACCCTATCCACATAAGCAGTCACTAGTAATGACTACAGAGTGAGTGGGACATGTTGCTCCCTGAGCCTATTGTTGTGATTCCTGGAATTCCTTGTAGATCCCTTGCTGTGGGAAGGCTGTGCTGTGGCAGATAGCAACCTTCTGCTGCACTCCTCCTTGACCCATGGAGCATGGCTCTCAAAGAACTTCAGGGTGGGCTCTTGGTTCTGTGTCTGTCCCAGGGGAAACAGGGAAGAAGGCAAAGAAAATAAGAAACACTTCTGATGAAGAGTCAGATGGAAAAGCCCACAAAGGGGAAAACAGCAACAAGCAAACAGTGCCCTGTCTGATGGTTATTTTCTGTCTCACAGATCTGAGATTAATGACAGTGGGGCTTGGAGCAAGCTGCTCCAGTGGAATGGGTCCCTGCCCATGGCAGAGGGTTGGAACTGGATGAGCTTTAAGGTCCCTTCCAACCCAAACCAGGCAGGGATTTTGTGATGACATATATGAATGGGGACGATGGCAGGATATAAAGAAGTAACATTTGCTCAGTAGTATTTATCATGCTAGTACTTACTAGTGACCTTTTTGAGCAAAGATGTTCCTTTGACACAGGGTGAACCCTGCTCACTGCAGGATGGCCTCATGTGGTGCAGTAAGCCAATTACTTCGTGGGTTAGCATCTATGCTAATTCCTGTGGCTTCTGGTAGCCAAGAAGACACACAGGTTGTGTCCTCCCACATGGATGTGTGAAGAGAGTGTGTAAGCGTGGCTTCTGATGTGGTTCCTTTCATGTGGTGTGTGTTGCTGAATGATAAACAACCAGAAACGCAAGTGCTGACGGGCAACTGTCATGTTCAGAAAGGAGAACCTGTCCCATACTTGATCGCATGTCTCCTGTGCTCCAGGTTAATGGTGCAGCCTCAGGCTCCTAGGCTGCTCTCATCTTCAGGTTGAATCAGGTAAAGATTCTCTTACACAGCAGGGAAAGAATTTTAGGAATCCTCCTTAGGAAACTGAAGGAACAAATAAGGCTTGTTCAGAATGTCATTAGTCATTCTGTGGACCTGATACTGATGAGTTTGTTACTAAAGGGAACAGGTATGGATGTGCCCTCTGAAAACCCTGCTATGGCAGATGTAAGCATGGTTGCAATAGGATAGGAGATAAATGAATCATATAGTTGTCAGAACCCTGTTCTCTCTAAACAGCATCTTCTGACACTTTTGTTCAAGTATTGGCCGCAATAGACCATTGGGCTGATACTTTGGAGTGTTGCCTATATCTTTAAGTATCTTCAGTCTTTGATTTATTGTGAGAACGAATCTTCTGTCTCTTCACCTCTTGTTTTGCCAATGTGGTGTTTCTGGAGCTGAATCCTGATCTGAATGCACTGCTTGCTGCCCGTACTATACTTATAATGCATTAAAATATGGTGGAGTTTTGCTTCTGAGTTGTAGATGGTTGCTTACTTGAGAGTTTGGGAAAAACTACTGAGCATGAAATATTCCCTGATGCTGGGGTGGTGATTTCTAGGGCCACTAAAGGCTATTGGGTACCTGCTTTGTGTAGTATGAGCTAAAGTTATTTTTTGCTGATTTTTAAGCTGTGTGAACATAAACCTGAATGAATGAGCCTTGATTTGTTTGCACCAAATTTGACATTAGACTGGCCTTAATGTGCGATGAAAGTGAAATATTCTCATTTGTATCCTCTGCTGCAAAGGGAAAGGTGTCCTGTGTGTCAGCAGAGGGACCTTGGGAACTTCTGGAGTTAGGAGATGCAGCTACTTCTGAAGGGATAATAGAGGGAGTAGAGAGCAGAAAATATCTTGAGGGGCCACAGTCCTTCATAGGAAGATGAGCATAAGGTCTTTTATGAGACAGCTTTAGTGTTTGAAGCTTTGTATCCTGGCAGTGGACAGCCTTAAAGGGAGGGTGGAGAAACTATATAGCCTGGAACCACTGGGCTTGGGGCGGCCTAGGAACCTGCTCAGTGTCCCCTCATCAGTGTTGCTCTGCAGTGATCTGACTTGGGCTATAGGAAGTAAAGGAGAATGGAGTGTAGCTCAATCCTCTGAGGTTTTCCAGAGAGTATACAGCAGGAGCTGGTAGCAGGGTAGTTTGCCTTATCCCTTAGGAGATTAACCCTGTGGTGGTATAAGACTTTTCTGAGAAGAATGGCCATAAGTATCTTCTTGAATTTGTGTTTGTAATTTAGAAGCTGGGGTAAGGAATAATGGATTTGCCTACATGAGAATTAGCTGCAGTTGTTGGGTAAATATTCCGGGTTCAGCTGCAACAGTCATTTTCCTCCTTTGTAGTAGCTGGAGCAGTGCTGTGCTTTCAACTTCAGTCTGAGAGCAATGTTGATGACACACAAAAAAGGCAGTGTCTGGTTTCAGTGTATCTAGAGATCTGTATGCAGATATTGGAGTTTTCCACATGCTGTAGTATCTTTCTTACCTTCCCACCAGATAACTCAGTAGGAAAGAGGAACAGTCCCACTGCTATAGGAAAAGGTTGTTTCAGATCTCCTTGGTTTTGTCTTAAAGAATCCCCTGATTTAAATATAGAAGTCCCATTTCCTTTTCTTCAAGAAACAAAGTCACCTTGCTCTAGGGTCAGGGCATGGGAAGCACTTAGAAAGGATGCTATTTTTCATCATTTGCTTTCAGGTACTGATGAGAGGAAGGAAGTGGAGTGAGCAAACCCCTATTTTATGTGATTTTTTTTTTTTTTCTCATAACCATGCCCTGGCAGCTTTTTGCTTGCCGATGCCTTCATAGATTCCTTCCACTTTGTTCTGTGCATGCAGGCTTATTTTTTCCTTTGGTATTTTTACAGAAATAACAAGTAGTGGGGTTGGTGAATTGAATCCAGTTGTGAGAATTAGGAACCGAAGACTTAAGTATTTTCTGAATCTATTCTGAATCTATTCTGAATCTATTCTGAATCTATTCTGAATCTATTCTGAATCTATTCTGAATCTATTGTTCTGCTCCAATGCGAAATGCTAAAAAAGTGTCAAAACACGGTGAGGTTTTACTGAATAATCTTATTGTTGAGCAGAAAGGAGTTAAATGGGAGGTTTTTATTCTAAAGCAAGGTACAACATTTCTGGGATGCACTGAGAGAGTTTCTTTGGAGAGAGACGGATGTTATTCAAGGGTGTTTGGCACCATTAAAAATGAAGGTGATTTTCATCTATTTCTTAGAGAAAAAGGTTTAAATAAGTGTGGAACTGAGAATCATAAAATCACACAAAGGTTAGGGTTGGAAAGGACCTCAAGATCATCCAGTTCCAACCCCCTAAAAATGGGCAGGGACACCTCACATTAGACCGTATTGCCCAAGGCTCTGTTCAGTCTGTTCTTGAACACTGCCAGGGATGGATCATTCCTGACTTCTTTGGGCAGCCTGTTCTGGTGCCTCAGCACTCTCACAGCGAAGGACTTCCTTATATCTAACCCAAACTTCCCGTGTTTAATTTTAAACCCATTCCCCTAGTGCTCAGTCATATGCTACTGCCCAAAATTCTCTCTTTAAAGCTCTTAAAATGGAAGTTTGTGAAAATGCCTGAAACTTGTCCTCAGATGAGTTTGGCTTATTTGGATTAGAATAAATAATTTTCTGTGTGTGTATTCTGTATGTGATTAATAACTTACATAAAAAATACCCGAACCCTACACATCTGAGGACCTCTGTAACATGCATTACACAGCACACTTCAACCACTCTGGCATGAGTAAATGCCTGCCCTTCCAGCTGTAAATATGAGCACTTGGTGGGTGTTCATTAGAATAAAGACAGACTCAGAAATAAATATGAAACAAATAAAATGCTTTTTTTTTTATTTTTTTTATTTTTTTTTTTTTTGCTTTAAGACAAAGTTCTCCTTGAAAGAACTATTTGGAAACTTCCTTGTCAGAAAGCATCAAAATCATTCTCTAAAATAAATAGCTATGAAGTATGATACAGCTAAACTTTATACCATGGTTTTTACAGTTTCTCTCACATAAAATTAAAACAACCATATGTACAGTATCAATAAATATGCAGCAATCACTTTCAGTGCTTTTTTGATGTTTTAGTATCAAACTGTACAATCAATGAAAGAACATTTCTTTGTGCAAGAACGAGAGCATCTGGAAAGCCAGTTCAGTTCATTCAGCAAAAGCTCCCAAGCAGTCCTGACTTATAGTGCTAAATAAACCAGGTTGTAACTTCTTGGGCAATGCCTTTCATGCTATTGTGACGGATTTAGCTATAATACTTCCAAGGCAAAATGAGTTTGGAGCTATCACTCTTGCCAAACATGGCTCCTGTTTGTGCAATTCTGAACCTCAGAAACAAACCCAAGAGTGGAATCCTCATTTCCTTTGAGAACTTGTATGATGGATGCTGAGTGTGTTAGAAAGCACATCACTTATTCAACTGCCTGGCCAAGAGCTGAGATTTTTATAGCATAGGACTTCCTGTGAGAGCAGATCACTTCCATCTCATCTCCTCTTATGCTCCATCCTGCAAGATGCTTAGGGGACAAAATCTCCATGCCCTGCCAGAGCCCTTCTGAAAAGCTGGACATATTAATGGTAACACTGAAATTTGCCCTCAGCTGGGAAAAGGGGTCTTCATGCAAGAACAAAGCTGGCAAGTAGCACATCCAGTTGTGATTGGGCATCTTGGCCAAAAGATGAGAGCTAGGAACTCTCACGGGTAGTGTTCTACTCTGCAGGATGAATTTCATGGAGCAACAACTTAATCATATGAAAGTGAGGTTCTCCCTTCCCTCAGGATTCATGTCCACATGTATATTTGTTAATGCTAAACCCTACAAAGATTCAGCCTTGCCAGAAGCTGGCCAGCTTTATCCAGCTGAATGAGTGCAGTGCAGTGATCACATTCACTGAGTGCTGCTATTATCTTTCTTGCATTTAGCTAAGAAAAGACTGCGCACATCCCTGTGCAGCCCTTGGAGAGAAGCACTTCTGTTATCCCCACCTTTCCTAGCTTATGTAGCCTTTCAGGAATGTGCATCTCTTCCCATTACCTGGCTAGAGAGGGAGCCTAGAAAATTGTTGAGAATAGACACGTTTTATATGGTTAAAGGTAGGCAAAATGAAGCACAATGCTCGATGGGTGAGGCTGTATGTGCCGCTTTATTTAGACCATAAAGATGATGCTAAGCTATTACCCTGGATGTGTAAAGCAGAGAATAAAATGGCAATAAATCAAATGAGTTCTGCTTAGCTCAAGTTAAAACAGAAAATAATAGGAAAGTTACTTTTGCTGTTCTTTTAAATGTGAGGTTGCAATTGGATAAAAAACCTCAACCCCCTCAATCTTTTTGGTGTTCCAGGAGAAAGCAGTTCGATTCCTGTTCTGTAATGAAATCTTGGCTCATCTACAAAGGCTGCATTTGCAGGTGGATGGAAACCAAGGTAAACATGTCCTGTCAGAGTTCTCAAGTAAAAACCTGCCTTAAGCCTTTAATCAGAAGCCACTTCTGAAGCAATTCAAATACAGCACTCTGAGTTCCAGCCAGGAAAACAAAAGAAATTTCAAAAATACAAAATAATCTGGGTGAAAACTTCTCAATTTTGCTACTGTAATGAAAGCATTTGCATTCTTGGCAGCAGAGGAATTGAAGATAAAACATCCAGGGTAAGAAATACATAGCCAGTGGTTGCTGCTACTTGTCTGAGAGTGTAAGGACAGCAAAGCTTGAGCTAGAACAGGGCTAAGGTTGTCCATAACCTGGCTGCCTTCATTTGACCCTCATCTGGCCAGGATTTCCTAGCTTTGTTGTGCCTGGAGCTGAACAACTGGAAGCATTCAATTGCTAAGCTGCCAAGGAGCTGTTATGCATGGCTATAGATGGGGCAAACCTGGCTTTTTGGCACGGTGGCAATACTGTGGCTCCTGTCTCCCATGGGTGCTCAGTGGGAGCAGCTATGATGCAGTTTCTGATAATCATTGCTTTTCATTCAGACTTGCTTTTTGAAAATAGACTAAAAAATAGCAAAAAGAAGGAATCAGCTTTTCCCCACCCTGCAAAGGGACTGGCAAAGGAAATTTGCTCCACCTTTATGGCTTTGCCTTCTGTCTCTACAGGCCCTGAAGGAAAGACTGACTCAGTGTTCACTCTGATAAGCGACCTCTATCAGTGCATAAAACAAGGATCATTCACATATTAACACCCAAGAAATAAGTTTTATATCAGCATTATCTGGCTCTACTGGCTCACTCCCCTTAATTGTGCCATTTGGTTAGAGTTTCTGAAATCAGGATCAAAAGTTGTAACGTTAATTAACTTGCGTTTTTATTACCATAAAGCTTGGAAACTTGAGTCTAAGTCAGTTCTACTGGTAAAAACACATCAGTGCTGAAGCACAAGGCGTTAATACAATCACTCATATAAAATTCTTTACAATAGCAAAATGCTATACTGGTGTCTAATACCCACATTTGGGCAAAGATGCTTGACATCTCCTGATTCTTCTAAAGAATGAACTTTCTCCTCATTTCTCATCTGAAATGATGGGCCATTTAGGAGATAAATAACATACAGCACAGTGTGGTCAGTTATACCATACCAAGGTGAAAAACTAGATTCCCCCAACTTCCCTTTCTACTGGTGTGCTTATCCTAATAGCTACTGAACTGTTACGTCCAAATTCATCTCAGCAGTATCCTTTCCATCATTTGTGTTATGTTTTGCTAAGGAACATGACCTTCAACTGTACACCTCTACACCCTAATCCTGCCAACATACACATGCTGGATATGGTCCACATAAGTGCTCCTTGATTTGGAGGGTTGCTCCTACAATGGTGGGGTTGATGTTGGCATAGGTAAAACATTTTATCCCCTTTTCATTTGAGCAATGTAGATTTTTATCCTTCCCATACACCAAACAGGAAAACTGAGCTTGCTTTGACAATGATACCCCTCTAGTCACACACTCAGGGTTAAGTACAGCACAAGTATATGTTGGTAAGATTGGAGCTGTGATCTTATTGCTTGATTTACATTGACTTCTTTATGTCTACGGAGAGAAAGTTAATGCTTATATATCAATAGTTTTTAAGGGGAAAGAGAATGGTAGGTAAGTGGAACTAAAAATGAATCTGTGTTATATTTAGTGTTAGGGTTTTGGTGATCAATGAAACTAAGGAAGGAGAAATTTCCTAAGAACTGAAGTATTTTGAACAGGCTTCACATACATGAAAAATAATAACTTCTTGCAATGGTTTTGTTCTGTTTCCTAAAAATATATCTAAAGGGTTAAACCCTGAAATCGTGTGGTTTTAACTTATTTAGCATGAGCTTCCTCTTTTACCCTTTTTCTCCAGCTTGGATTTTTTTCTTACAACTGTTTTAGTTTCACATCCACCCAAACCAAATCATGTTTGCAGTCTGACCGCAGATGGAAAGGCCACTTGCTCACGTGGCCAGATTGCATTGTCCTTTCATTCAATCAAAAATGCTGATGCATCTGCGTTTTCGCTTCTCTAGAAATGGTTTGCATTAAAGATGATTTTCTAATTCACTAAAAGCAAACTTCTCAGAACACTTCAGTCCTTATTTAGCTTTGGAAAAAATCTGAGCATCCGCTTCATGGATTCTGCCTCAGATATTTCCCTTTAAGCTCATTCTCTGCCTCATTTAGTTGGGTTTCCTCTGACTTTAAGCCATTGGCTTCTGTGGAGGAGGATATGATGTACCACAGGGTCAGAATCAATCCCTGCATAGTTGTTCTATTTGTTGGTCGCTATTACAGAAACATTATTAGCACTCAGAGGGGGGAAAAAGAGAGAAAGAGAGGATTTCCACTAGGACAGATGTGTGAATTAATACCTTTGCACCACTTTAAAACAAGTAATGCCAAATATATTACTATATGTAATTTAAAATGTGCTAGGGTGCTAAATGTACTAAAAGCTGATGTGGGTGTAAAACCCAGCTCTAACAGGACTACATTAAATATCCTGGTGCCATGGATAATGGATCAAGAAAGTCTCACCTGTAATGACGTTGCAGCAGGCACTATTTTGCTTGTGAAATGCACTGTTAGTGAACAGTGGACACAAATGATATGCCTTTTGGTAGAAAAGGCCTGTTATTGCCAATGGGCTTCCTAGAACTCCTATGGAATATATACACATGTGTATATTCTGTATATATTTCTATGTGTGTATATACCCCATAGAAGTCTCTTTTATTCTTTGCAAAATACTGCATCCACTACTCCTCTCCCCAGGATCTCATATTTGCCATCATTCAGAGCATGAGGCACTAAGGGATGATGATTTTAGATACAGTTTTCATGGTAATCTGCTGTACAGGCATTATGGCCTCAGCAGGATGCTGTCTCATCTCATTTGTAGAAATAAAGAGATTTCTGAATTTCTATAACTGTCTCAAACCAGCTAGAATTTGCACCCCAATTTTTTCCCAAGGATAAACCAAATCCATCCTACATAACACTTCACAGAAGCTTTCCTATCTAGTTGCTGAGAATCCCCTGTCCCAGACAGGTCACTGTGAAATCCTCCATGTACGAGATTTACCATGTGGGTTTATGGTCACTCAAAGTTCCTCCCTAGCTTACAGGGTTTTAAAGAGCTCTTAGTTTCTTTCAAAAATGTATTTTTCCTTCCCCCTTCATTGTCATTTTCCTGTGCTTCAGTTGTGCCTTGTCTGCTCAAGCAGGTTTTTCTATAGGAATACGTTATCTCCTGCTAGGAAGAGGCTCACTGTGGACAAAGAAGCCTGATCTTTCTGCTGTTTTAGCTGCACATGGTCTTTTCTGTAGCTGAGATCTCTCCATCACAGAACTTCTTTGCCCATTTAAGCTCTTCAGCTCAAATCAGTGCTATGTATTCCCCAACCTCAGCAACTCCCTGATACTAACAGTGGGCACTACCATGGCTTTGAGTGGAAATGAGGCAATCAAACCATGTTGTTGCTTCTGGCCAAGAAGTGGGAAATGGAGGAAATCCAATGAAGTGAGGAAGGAAAGAGAAAAAGATGCAGAGAGTGCATGTGGTCAGTGCAAGAATGACTGGGTTGTAGGTGCTCACGTGTGAGACCTTGTTAGCAGATTAGAGTGTAAAGTCCAAGCCTATGAGAACATGACTTGAGTCACTGTCAGTGATCTATTTATTGTGGAAGGAGAAAACAAGCTGGGGAATTTCCCTGAGAGACAGTAAGGTCTATGAAAATAGATCTATGAAAAGTGTGAGCTGGGGAGGTGAATATTCTTGAGCTACACACCTGCCCATGGCATGCCATGATGGTGTCTTTGGAACTAACCTTGTGTAAGGACTGTGTCCCTTCACTCAGGTAAAGGCTTGGGAGTCTCTTGTGGTTAGGGGACTGCTGCAGCGTTGGCAACGGTTGCAAGGGGGAGCACCAAGACAGTGATTTCTTTAGATGCACTTGCCTTGAATTAAAACATTATGGAAAGCAAAATGTTGCAGCGGTTTTCTCTCAGAATTTCAGTGCTTGATTTAAAAAGTGTGGGAAATTTTACTACGTGCCTCCCTGTGTTTTGTCTATTCTGTTTTCCTAATGTTAGGACCTAGCAGGGATAGGTTTCATGCTGAAACTGAAAGTGTTCTTTGGAGGAAAAGAACATCAAAAGTAGCTTCTGCAAAGCACAAGATACAATTTAAATCCACTTTAGAGGGAAACTGAAGGGATTAATGAAGCAGTTGATGATCTGAGCTTTGTTAGTGCAAAGTACTGAGAAAATCCTGTTAGAAATATCAATCGGTTTCTATGGTTCTAGAAGGAAATGATGGAAAGGAGTTATCTCTTGGAACTGAGAATCTGAAGAAGGGTCATGCAAAACTATACTGGAAGTACTGGAGAAAGTTCAAAACCACTTTTCTGTGGTTTTAATTTATACATTGGAGGTGGAGTTAGTGATGTAGCCTAGCTGCAGTATTCCAGATCAATAATCCCACCCACAAACACAAACTGTTCCTTCCTATCTTCCAAAGTTTTGAAGAGCTCTCAGTTTTCACTTTCAAAAATGTGTTTTTCCTCCAATCCAACTTTCATTTTTTCTGTTTGGTCGGTTGTTGGGTTTTTTGGGGGGTTGTTTTGGCTTTTTTTTGTGTGTTTTTTTGGTTTTTTTTTAAGTCGTTTTTGCTCGTTTCAATTTAGCATACAGCTTCAGCTTTCCCTACCCCTTAATGTAAGGCTGCAGAGAGCTGCAGAGAAGTGACAGTACAGAAGGATAACAGCACAGAGTTCGCACCCCAACATACACCCACAAAGACAAGATCCAGTCAGGTCACCCCAGGACCCTGATGAAAAGACCCTACCAGCTGCTGTCAGGGACTACAATAAAAAAGCACCAAAGAAAGTTATGTGCTCCTTGGTGTAATCCACCAGCTTGACGTCACTAACATTGACCATTAGCCTGTCTCCTACTTTTAAGGAGACCACGGCACCCAGATAAATGGGTTGGAACCATGGGTTATTTCCATTTTCACTGAGGGTCTTGGTGCCAGTCAGCAGCTTGGTGGGCACAGGGTAACTGTCAGTGACTTTGGTGATGATCTCAGTGACAGAGTTTGGTTTAGTGTGACCTTCAATTGGCCCTCGGAAAGTGACCTGAGCATAGACATAGTAGTCCCCAGACACAGGTATCACCAGTGAGTTGCTGGAGTAACTCAGGTTGTTCTTGGTAAAGGCCAAGCCTCGCTTGTCTTCCCACTGCAGGATGGGCAGATGGTTTTCTGTGGTGGTGGTGAGGTCTTGTTTCTTCACTGTGGGAAGAAGAAAGATAGAGAAGGGGTGGGTTAGTCTGCTTCAGCCAGGGATATGCTACAGGATGCAATGTGAGATCTCTGCTTCAAAGGGTGAACTGTTTAAATGGGGTAATAAAAATGCTAGGACAGAAATGTTCTTATTTTACAGCTTGAAAGGCTGAGATGAAGTGGCTGCAGGCCAGCTATCCAGTGATGGTTTTGGAGGGTGTTCATAGGGCATCCAGCTTCAGCAATCAGGAGTTAAAGTCAAGGATGCTTTTGGAAGACCTTGTCGCTACAGGCTACCTGAAGGAGTATGCTGTGACTGGATATCCTGGCTGTGGGCAGATTCTGAATGATGAGACTGTCCTTCCTAAAGGCTGAGTCTCATGGTACTACAGAGCAATACCTCCAAGGTGCTATCTTACCTATTTACAGAGTAAAAACCTTGTCTTTAAGTGAAACCAGTGCTGGGGCAGTTGTACATGGTTACCATGCCTGCAGCTAATGGTTCAGGACAGGAATAAAAAATATTAAAGCATCATTTTCTTCAGTAGCTATGGATTTCAGTTATGTTTCTTAGACACTACTGTGCATGCAAATATTTCCTAATGATCAGCACAATCTATCACCAAACACTGAGACACTTCTATTCCTGCCGTTTTGCTTCTGAAGGATGTCAGGTTTTGTTAACCGTTGTGTCAAGCTTCATGAATGCTCTCAATTAAATATTTTGCTTAGAATTGCCTTTGGCTTACTGGTGTCATTTGATTTTATCAAACACTCGTAAGACCCCGCTGTGCTTCAAGAGGCCCAAATCCAAAGGAGCACATTGCATTTAGAACAATTTTCAACTCTTTCTTTTCCTTTTCTTTCCTTTGATGCTTTGCTGGAACAAAACCTTAAGCTGGTGTCAGCCTCATCTTTATCCAGACTTTTTTCCCAGTCTTGTGGTTAGCTGATGACAAGCAGAGCTCTAAGCCAGACCTCAGCAGCAGTCTGATCCAGGCTGAGGAAACTCCTCTGGCTTCAAGGGTTTCAGGGGATGAATCAGGGAACGGCTGCCCTATTTCCTTTGCCTCTCCTCTGCTCTTTCAGTTTCTCTCACAAAACAGCCAGGAGAATAAGTCCTAGACTTATTCTTATTCATTTTTTAATGAAGGGAAGCAAGAGTTTTCCCTTTTCTTTACTGTCTGCCACATGAAATAATTGTGGTAAAACAGCAGCTGAAGCAATGGACAGGAAGAGGATAAAAAATCATTCAGGTTCTGCCAGGTATTAAAATGAACCTGAAGAGTTAAAATTAAATGCTGAGAAAAACTGAGGCAACTGATTTCCAGGAAAAGAGACATTTTTCATGAGCTTGAGTTAATGTTTAAAGTTTATTTTGATTTAGCGTTTGGGGAAGGGGCACATTTGCCTGGACAGGGATGCAAATGGGATGCAGGTACTGATTACTCTGATACTCTCTTGACAATAACCATTAGGTTTATCCTGGGTGAAATGAGATTCAGAAAAAGCAACGTGCTCAGCTCCCAGTGGCATCTATTTCCGTCTCTTTTCTAGAAATCAATAATCCCTAAAGAGACAAGAAGGTGTTAGGAGTGTGCTTTCATATTCTCTGAGTAGCACAACAGAATAATGGGTATTTTTCAGCCTGCCTGTCAGTGCTGCTCTGAAGCATCAAATCTTTCTGGTCTTTCCCCAACAGGCAAAGTACACGAGGGGACTATTTCTGTGTAGGAGGGATCGTGGTAGCAAGCCAAGCTAAGTTATAGCAGTATTATAAGAACTATACGGGTTAGAGCCAATGGAGCTTTTCCTGATACAGAGAGAAAGGAATAAAAGAAAGTGGAAGTACTCATGGTCTGCCTCCATCCTCATCTACTTCTCAGGGTGTCTAAAGACAAATCTGAGTCCTGGCAAAAGCTTAAGTAACATTTGGGTCATTCTAAAGTTTACAAGAGGTTAGAGTAAAACATCTCAGATCTGCTGGTAGCAGATGAAATATTCTTTGAGGTGGGAAGGATCTGAAAATTACCGGAAAATGCCCTGGGCTCTTTTCCATCTTGGAAATTCTGGGGGGAAATTAAAGAGAAGCTGCATGTGAAATATTCTTTTCCATGTAGAATGACACAGTGGGTGTCAGTGACACCCAATTCTTCAATGTCTTTTATAACTAACAGGCAGTTTAAGTGAAGTACATGATTTCATAATTTCTAGAATTAGGCAACTGTAAGTTTTACAGCTACAACCTCCCTTTTAGGATAAATCTCACTCTATTGATGCTCTCTATTTTCAAGTTAATTAATTTTTCCCATGCTTTCAATCCTGATCAAGGGGAAAAATTCCTGTCCAAATGCCTTTGAATACAGCACATCTTCTTTTCTAGCAGCATTTGTACTTTGTAGTTTTCATTTACTTCTTTTGTAAATAGATGGAGCTATACTTCTTACCATGCTAATTCTTGAAGTCAATGAAATCTGCTTTTAATAAGGGGTTCATTGCTACAGTTCCTTCAACATTCCTGTCCGCTATAAACTTTTGGCATTTCTTACATGAGAAATTACTTCTTCATTCATCAGATCCCTTTTGGCTTAGTCCCTTGCTGAAGAATTCCTTTTGCTTGGCAGCTTTTGGGTATGTTTTGAGACATATTGTTGAATTTGCCAGGTATCTAAGCTCTCACTGGTGTGAAAACCTGACACTGAACACTGGACTCTGAGGTCAGAGTCTGGGTCTCAGTGGGAGGTTAGAGTCCAAGTCTCCTGTTGTAGGAGCCCTTGAACAGCACGTACTGCAAGTCCTGTGGCTTCAGGGCTTCTGTTACTCAAGATTGTGCTTTGGGAGTTTAATAACTGCCCTTAGAAAGGTCATTACTCCAAACAATCAAGTGGAACCAGAAAGTAACCAGATTTAGTGGAGCACCTGGGGGCCATTGGCAGCATAGTAAGTGTGAGCCAAGTACCTCAATGAGGTTTCTGCACCATGCTACAGGCTGGTGACAAGAAGGAATAGGTATTGGTCTGTATCGTGACCCAAAGTGCAACCAAACAAGTCAGAGAGGGGGTGATGGCATGGCACAGTCAGCACTAAATACATGTTACTGTGCAGGAGGGAATGGGGATGAGAAAAGTCCTAGCTAGGTATTCTTCACTAGCCAGGAAGAAGAGATCTTGATGCAAGTTTGGATAAGTTCAAAATGCTCTGTGTGTGTTAAAAAGACCAAAAGCAGGTGCAAAATTCATAATAAAAGAACAGAAATGAAAACACTGAGTCATTCTGCTACTGCTAATTCAATGGTGCATTGCTGTGAAAGTACTATGTCTAGTCCTTATTCCTCTCACTCCTTTTCTCACCTTCAGATTATGTGTGTCTAAAAAGCTATATGCGTCAGAATATATGTGCTGGAATAGAGAGCTGGAAGAGGTTTCCTACAAGTGAGAGTCTGTAGTCTACCACCTTTACTTTGCAAAGCATACCTGCAGTGGGGGAATGTCCCATAGACTTGAAGGAATAATTGTTCCTTTTTCACTTTCTATGCATGAGCCACGGTTTCTGAGAAGGGGGCACCCAAGAAATGATCATGCAGCAAGTTTGAAATAACACAAAATATTTCCTGACTCTGATGCATTGCTAAGCTTGGGAACTCATTGCCACAGGGTTCAGCACCAGAAATAAGGCTGGGCTAATAAAAGAGTCAAAGATAAGTTCATAGAAATTAGGTTCTCTGATGGCTACATAGCACTGCAGCCTCTTTGCGTGGAATCTCTTTAGCTTTTTCTTTTCATGCTTGCTGTGGCCAAATGTGGCTGCCCCCTCCCTCTAGCATAGGGAGAGGGATTGGGAAATGGAGAGACTTACACTAGCAGACATGGTCCTTTTGCTCTTTCAAACATGTACTTAAGCAAAGATATGATTCTGAATAAGGACAGGTGAGTTTTGGAGCTCTAGCAACCTGCATGCGAAAGGGGATGGGACCAAGGGAGAAGCTTGTGGATTAGGGAAAGTAAACTATGCTGGGAAAGAAATCACTTCTGGAATACAGATTGATTTAACCCTGTAAGTGAATTTGTGTGAAGCATCATGCTACTTCTTACATGTTTCTAGTTCCTAACATGCTTCCCTAGTACAACTACAGGGTGTTGGGGTCACCTCTGTAGTGAGGTTTTGAGAGCTGTAGGTTGCTTTGGGTCAGAGCAGCTGGAGAGCCTTTCAGCATTCCCCTCCATCCACATGGCAACCAGCCATGAGTTTTTCCTCTTTCCTGGAAATGCCTGTGTTTTCCAGGTGGGGGGAGCTGGTGAGGATGACAAAGGGCACAGGACAGTGTCCTTGGTGTGGTGACAGGTTCAAGGCTGAGGTGGTGAGATGGTGGCCTTGTAGATGATAGTAGCCCCTTAGAAACATATTGCAGCCTACCCTGCAGTGGAGCTTCATGGCAGCACCTTCCTAATACAGGATAAGGGCTTGGAGGGGTTTACCCTTCCTTTGCTTGCTCTGGCGTGTTAGAGTTGATGTCATGGAAAACAGGAGCAGTTTGATGGCAACATGGTGTGTGTGGCCTGAGCCAGATCTTGCAGAAAAATAAGGTCTAAAACTGGTCTTATTTTACCTGATTTTCTCCCAAAACTGGTAGTTCTTCCCACTTCATTGCTCCATGTGGGCTCCTTTCCTTGCCTTTTCTAAGGGATTCATCAGACCACTAAAATACCACAGACTTACCTAAGTACAGTTGCAAGAGCTGCTCTTTCGGTGGAAGAAACATAGAATCATAGAATCCTGGAATGGTTTGTGTTGGAAAGCAGGGGGGTTGGAACTGGATGATCTTAAGGTCCTTTCCAACCCTAACTATTCTATGATTCTAAGATCATCTAGTTCCAAACACTCCGCCATGGGCAGGAATGCTTCATTCCATCTTGGAAACGTGGCAA
>JBCJKH010019431.1:0-10794 GCA_039877255.1 Loriculus beryllinus
TGCTCCATCCCTGGCGATGTTCAAGGCCAGGTTGGACAGAGCCTTGGGTGGCATGGTTTAGTGTGAGGTGTCCCTGCTCCATGGCAAGGAGGCTGAAACTAGATGATCTTAAGCTCCTTTCCAACCCTAACGATTCTATGATTCTGTAAGAAAGGTTGCAATCAGAAAATAATTGCAGCATGATGGTTCAGTACTTGTACACAGCAAGGATTCTTTAGACTAGGGCTGCTGAAGCCAGAAAGCCAAAAGACTTTGTTTTCTCTTCCTTGCAATGCCCTTTGCTAGTTGTGTCCTTTTTAGAGCTTCTTCTTGGAGTACAAGGAGTGGAAGGTAAGCACAGCACAAGACAAGTAAAACTATTCTTTTCCCTTCTCATAGTGCTGCTGAGCATTAAGGCTTGTAGCTGCTGCATTCAGCTACAGACTTATCTATCCTCTTCCCCATGTTACCGTGTTAAGTATGCTTCAGAGGGAAAAAATTAAACTGGTTTTCCAGGTTTCTCTTTTGTCTGAGTTAATAGTAAGAACTGCATTGTTTTAAGGGTAATTCAGAGTCGGTAAAAGCAAATAAAGCAGCCCCTCAATAACATCATAAGTAAAACCAAGCACAGGCTAATGAAAAGAAAAATACAGATAGGCAATCAATAGATAACAAGGGTTGCATCACAAGATCTGTTTACCTAACCTTTATATTGCAATATCTTGTCTAAATCCCACATGTAACCCTTGAGAAGGAAGCAAAATAGGCTGGCCTCAAGCACAGTATTGATTAGAAGCAAAACGCAAATGCCCTCAGTTGCTTCCATATCTGGAACTAGTCAAGAGTGCAAGGTGCTGAATTCTTTATTTTGTTTTTTAATAAAAAAGGCCATGCATTGCACGGGAATTGCTCACAGCCAATTCATCAGAGTCAGAGCAAGCTGCTAGGTACAGTTACAGTTTTTCTGTAGAAAGGGAAAGGGCAACTATTTGAAGTGAAGCCTTAGGGGTTTGTGTGTTTTTACTTCTGACCCAAAGGGCTGTCACTGCTGGACAAGCCTCATGCATGATACAACAAGATAACAGGCGATAGATGCAATGTAGCTTGTGTTGATGCATGTGTGAAAAATAATCAGTGTTCAGTGAACAGCTTCTATGTGACAAGGGCAGACAATCTAACATCGAACCCTTGTTATCTTACCATACCATATACACACACACAAAGCTGAAAGAGAAATCTCCACCTATGATGGTTGAAGGATACATGTCCATAGAAGACAACTAACAAAAACCTTTATGCATGAAAATATATATAATTCAACGGGAAAGATATTTTATCTATAGCAATTTTGCAAATGCATCTGCAAAAAAAAAAAAAAAAAAATTATAAAAAAATAAAATAAATAATAATATATATAAAAATATCTCCTTTGCAAAGAAGTAATTTTACTTGAATTCAAAGGTGCTTCTGAGGGCAGGACAGATATGTATCTAAGGTTGTTCAGGATGAGAGTACAGGTGTGTGCACGTAGTCTGTATTTATTTCTCTATTTTAATACAACCAAGGAAACTGTTCTGTCTCAATAGGCTGTTTCCATTTTTGCTTTAGAGGATTCCCAGGAAATACATGAAAACTGAGTGCAATATTCAGTCATCATAGCAGAGAGACATATGGAGAGAAGGAGTGTTACTTTAGAAGCTGCTTTTTTTAACCAGACAAATATGGCAGCTGCTTTCAAACAGTTCACAGGTTTTAAGTGCTGTGAACAGTCTTGAGATGCAGCTCTTAAAAGGAATGTGAGCAGGTGGTCAAGGTTCAGGAAAAACTACATTTGATCCTTCAGCATGTCACCTGCTAATTTCCATGGATATGAATACTAAAGCATGCACAGTATTACAAATAATTGAAGGTACAATATATTTATAGTTCTTGGGTGTCTGGAGTCAGAGTTCTATGATTAAGTTTGAACTAGTCAAAGAAAAACATAACCATTTGTACAATTTATGAGACTACTGACATGTAAACAGTTTCTTTTTAGAAACAGAACAGAGATGTGCCTAAAGAAAAACCTCTCCATGACAGATGGCAGCCATTATCACCTAATGTGCTTCTGCAAGGCACTTTGCTGAGCATGGTACAGGGATATAAATAAAATGTGGACTAAGCACTAGTAAATACAAAACCTGGTAGTACAAACAGATTAAGGCCATGGTCACTACTTCTGGCCACAAAATGCTCAGGGATTTAATAACTGTAGATAGATACATGCAGTTTCTACATGTACTAGTGAGTGGGGATCAAGTTCTGTGTTGTCACTGCAGTAAACGAAGGTACTCCTTTGATGTGCTCTACTGTAAAACCTCCAAAATATCAGAAGTGTCAGGAAACTAAGCAGCTTACCAGGACCAGATAAAAGTAGAAGCAGCAAACAGACAATTAGTATTAAAGTATAACCTAAAATAGTCCAGTGAGAATCATCCAAAAGGAACAGTGATCAATAGCAAGAGTGATGTGCTCTGCTCAGAAAAGGAATACAGGAAATGGCAAGTTACTATTTCTTCACCACAATGAAAAAAAAGACATCCCAGAACTTAAAACAAAGAGCCATTACTGTGCATTAAACTGGACAGAGAATGACTAATCCTGACAGCTGAGTAAACATAAGAAAAAAATTGTTATTAAATACCAAAGTGCAGATAAAGTTGTTAGGGTCTGAGAGTCAGGGGGCATTTGAGATGCATGGAGTAAGATCACACTTGCAGGAACAGTATTTATTTATTTAAAAGGATGGGGGAACAGCAATTCATCTTCAGATGGTACACCTGATATTATTAATAGGCCAAGAGCCAAGAGAAAAGACTAAGCAGAAATTCCCTAAATTCCCTTTTGTCTACTTAAAGTAAATTCTGTGACTATAACAAAGCAATTATGAACAGTAATAATAGGATATTGTAGACATCCTGAAGTTTGCATAGAAATTTAATGCTGCAAGTCATTTTCAGTCTTATATCTTAAAATTGACAAAAATTGAGAAAATTCAGTTGTTGGTGAGAGCTGGTAATTATTCCACATGAGATGGAGACACAAGCCCCAGATGGTTTTTTAGATTCATGTGAAACTGGAGGCTGCTTTTAATTCAAGGAAGAGCTTTCAGCTGCAATACTTTCTGAAGTTAATCCCACTCTGTGCATCTTACTTGTACCCCTTGACACAACATGGCACCTGCCTTACCTTGAGCAGCCACAGTATGAACAAGGTCAAAGAACTGATCCATAAAAACAAACAGACAAATGTCAAAACATCGCTGATACCAACTTTGTTGAGTACAATCACTGAACACTCTCCAGTTTTGGAAAAACAAGGCTGTTAACTGTAATAGTCAAACCTATCAACATAACCAGTAACTCAAAATCCTAACATTTTACAAGAGGATAGTCCTCAAATAACCTCTTTCACTTGAAGTAAGATTAGAAGTTAAATTCTAAGTGGGAGACATCTGAACTTCAGGGTCAAGAATTCACCCTCCCGTTTACAGGAACCATTTGTGGCACATCAGAACTATATCCACATGGATTCCCTTTTCTCCTTGGGGGGAAACTCAGAAGCATCCAGAAACCCAGAGTGGAATAAAACAAACCAGGAAGCTTTAAAAGTTTACTTCAACATTTTGAAGTAATTTAGTTAATGAATCATAGAAACTTCGTAAGTACATTGATATAGTTTGGTTTAGGTTCTTGCCTTCCGAAAAGGCCATTCGGACACAACTGGCACAATCACACAAAGCTTCAATTTAGACAGAATGGGAACAGTTAGCAAGAAAGTTCTTTGAACTTTAATCAGAAGACAATAACTTCAGGAAAAAATATTCAGATTACTACAGAAAGTAGCTGATTAAAACCATCCTGATCACTTCCCATAATAAAGCTTCCTCAGACACCATGCTTTGAAGAACCTTAACTAATTTTCAACCACAATAGCTTGAACAAATAATTTTAAAACTACATATTTTTCTATGAAAAAATAATATGGAGATTCTAGAGATTCTCCAGCTTGAATAAACACTGTAAAAGCCACCAAATGAGCTAATTCACTGTTTCTAGCTAAGTCTCCAAGGTACCTGTATCTCTGTTCTTAACTCCAGGCAGGTGCTTCAGAGCATCCAGATTAGACCCTAAGATCTCTCCTGATCGTCCTCAGCCCCAATACGTTGTATGTTAATAGGAGACAATAAGTTCCTGTATTCAAGATTTAGAGCAAAGGTTTCTAAAATGCTTCGGTGATCAAAAGTTCATTTGTTCCCCAAAACATAGCAGCAAACATTGCCAGGAAGATGTACAGGTTTGAAGCACTTATCCTGAAAGGCTTTACCCACCAATGCCTCACTTTCCTCTGTCACAGAAAAGGTGTTTGCACATTTTATTGCCTCTGCACCAGCCTACATGGAAGACATGACACTGCAGAGCCAATTGAACAAGAATAGTTGTCCCAAGCCAGCTCTACCCAGCAGATGTGCTGGGGAGGAGGTCATCTCAGAGATATAGGTGCAGCTTCACTTGGGCAGGGGTTACAATTGCATCTGAGTTTATAGCTTCCACATGTTTACTGAGCATCTCAAACCTACCCACTGTTTTAAGAATGCATCTCTCTTTTTCTCTTCAAGAGCAAAACAACCCTAAACTCTGACACCTGCTCAGCGTTTAGAAGTAAGACATTCAAAAGAAAATGCAACTGCCACATGATGATGTCCTTATATTTCTCTAAATGGACTAAATGCTTGTCCTCAAAGGGTAAGATAATCAGTTTTCATATTTTTGTGTATTACCTTAGTTAAACCAGTACTCACAGTGCCTCTTACTGTGGATCTCTCTATTCATCATGAACAATCCTGTTAAAGAGCTCCCACTTCCAAAAACACAAAGCCACATAAGCAGGTACATCTGAGAAGATACTATACAGGCAGTTGCCAACTCACTGTTTCGAATGAGTTCTCTGGAATACTAAGCTTGATGCTTAGTAAAACTGATGCTAAATTGCATCTCCTAACACAATGGTTAATTACTATGTGAAAGGCAAAGAACTGAAATTTAAAGGCAGATCCAAATAACAGTTTGCCAGGCATTCCAAATATGTTTGCTTTCACGGAAGCTGAACTGCATGCAATTGAAAATAACTAAGATGCTTGATCAGCCATTCACATGTACACAGCTGCTGCATATAAAGGACACTAAATATAACAGGGAGCAGAAAAGAATAGGAGCTAGAAAAGTCAGCACTGCTCTTAAGATTTCCAGCTAAATGTTTGTTTACGTTATGTTAGACAGTGACAAGACTTCTGCAACTGACATTTTGTTGTTCTGCTTGTGTAAATGCAATGTGTATGGTTTCAGCTATGAAATCCACTCAACTCTTAAGTACTCTCTCAGATGAAAAACATCTTAGTAAGCCTTTTATGGTGTCTAATTATATGGTAAGTTTACTAAATGTATTAACTGAAGATCATATCAAGAAGCCGCATGTCCTCTTGGCTTGCCCAATAGCCAAGGAGCCCATCCCATGTGTCCCTGGTAAACTACATGGAAAAATTGGGGGGCTAGCCTTTAACGTTTCTCAAAACCTACTTCCTATAATTCTGAAAGGGACAGATCCTGTTTCTGGTAGTGTTTACTACCTGAAAATGGAGGGCAAGCCCAGAAACAACCCTTGACACCTACCCCAGATTTACTAAACCATAGCTTCTTGGTGCCTTAAGACTCTATCCCTCCATGCAGCTGACAGGTTAGCAACAGACTGGCAATACATAGCAGATTTTCAGACAAGGAATTGGTCCAGAAAATAATCCCAGGACTAAGAGATGCAAAGACCTGCTGATCACTGAGACAAAAGTCATCTCCCTTAGCATTTATTTCCCAGCTCAATTAAGCAGCTGCCGCTGTTGCCATGAAACAAAGATCTCATGGAGAGTCCTGAGCACCTACTTGGCACAGGTACTTCAACTAGGAGGCAGCATGAAAGAGCTGGGTGCAGTAACGCATGGGTATTTTGAACAGCTGAATGTTCAAGTCTTCATTTCCCACAAATCTGCTCCAGATGAAGTGTACAAGAAAAATTGGGCCAGGTATTGATTGGATTAGTGTGCACCTGAGTACTTCAGGCCTAGATTTCAGGAAACAGCAGGTGAGAGAATGCATATCAAAAGGAACAGCTGAAGGAGGATTTATACTTTGTCATAATTTTGAGATATTCAGAATCTAGGAATTTTGTTCAGGCTCGTATCCTTTTGAACCGGACACTTTGTAGAAGCACTCAGGTTAAGGAAAGCTCCAGAACAAGAGTTATGTATGTACGTAAGTTTAATGTGGTTCCTTTGTGCCCAGTTATTTGTGACATAGCAGGTACCATTTCTTCCAGGGGATCCTCAAGACTCAGAGCAGTGGATGGCTGGTGCTTAACAGGATAACAGCAATCCACAATTTTTCTCCTCATTAAATTAACAGGCCAGGATTTATTTGTTGCACAGGACTGGATGGATGATTGAATGATTTCTTGACAAGCTCTTCCTAGGACTGAGCAGATACTAATTTGTCTTCACAAAACCCCTCCAAAAGTAATTTTAACTACATGCATCATAAGGAGAGCTGGGGAACAGCAAAATTAGAAGTCCAGCCCAAGATAGACAGTACTTTCATAGTACCAGTCACTTCAAAAAAATAAAGGTTGCATGGGCGCCTACAAGAAACGAAACCTTGGCCCTGCTGACTTCACATCCTATCCATCTTGCCAGTTAAACTCCTCTCCTCCCATACACACACTTGCTTTTCTGCTCTTACCTCTTCTCGAGGCTTCTTTCTTGCCTAGTCCTAGTTTTGACCTTGCATGCTTTACTGAGCAGTCCCTGGTCTTCCCCACTGCCTCTCAGACTGGTTTGGACTCCTTCCTGCCTTCACAGTAGTTCCTTGTTGCAGGATCCATGTTCAGCAGATTCCATCAGCCTGTTGCCTGGCCTTGACCTAGAGCCTGCCTCTTCCCACAGCAACCTCAGTTCTTGCTGGTTCTCCAGAGTGTTTACTGCCTCAAACTACAGCTTCTGCCCCAGGAGCCAGGTGTGTTCCTCAGCACCCAGCTCACAGCTATTTCCTCTGCATTGACAGACAAGGTTCAGGGTGAAGAAAGTCACTCCAGTATACTGACATGCTACTTACTTAGCCCAGATCAAAACCCTCACCCAGACTTGCAATCTGTTCTGCTTCCTGGAGTCAACAGTATGAAAACAGGGCAGGACAAATTTGTTCCTTTCTAATTAAGAGATTTGTCTAAAGGCAGTGTACTCCACATAGACTCATTTTCACATTACAGTCACAAACATAATTGTGCTGATAGACTGAAATTTGACAACAGATTCCATGACACACATCTGTCTGTATTATACAAAGCCTCACAAAGACTTATCAGCCAACTTCAAGTTATCAAATAACTACTGAAACACTAAAACCACAAAGGCTTCACTCTACTAACACATAGCTCAAGACTAGCAGTCACATGTTTAGGCTTACCTTTGCCATCATCCGGACACTGAACTGCTGGGAGCTGCTCCACAGAGGAAAGGAGGGCAAGCCAGCAGCCAAGGTTAGATCCAGCACAAGTGGGGCCCTCATTGAAGGCACAGTCCTACAGAGGCTGAAGACAGCACAGCTGGGTGCTGGTAACAGGATTTGCCAACAGTCTCAGACACTACAAGGTGATAAATCAGGCCCAGAAAGTCCAGCCAGAAACAGAAAAGATTAGTCCAGAAACAAGACTTGAAACAAGTGCACAAAAGTTTCATCCAGGAAACACACAGCAAAGACACAAGATCCATCCAAAAGGACAATACTGGAGACAGCCACACCTCCAACAAAGCTTGACTGGAGGTTAGTGTTTCTGTGCTCATGGGTGTTGGTGGAGGTCCCAGGTGAAGTTGCTCAGGGCTACTAAAACCGTTAAGACCGCAAATGTGTTTTTAGCCAACCAGGTGAGCATTTGAGGCAATTCTGCAGGCTCCCCCAGGTGATCTTTGTGGCATATAGTGCAGCTGTTAGTGCCTTTTGCATTCCTCTGTGCATTGGTTCCTGTGCTGGGGGGAGGATTTAGCCCATTCCAGTGTCAGCTCCCTGGTCAGTTCTGCTACAGTGCTCAACAAATATACATGTAAAACACTTGCAAGCAGTCAGGAGAAAAGATTCAGGCATGGCTGCACAGGACTACCCATGTGAGGCAGCCAGGATGTTTCACATGTATTTTAATAAGACAGGCAGCCGTGGGCCATGCGTGTGGTGAGGTGGTCACAGAGAACAGTGGGACAGCTGGGTGTACGTGCTCTGCAGTGTGGGGGTCTTTACCAAGCCAGCTGAAGATTTGCCGTAGGGACCCTGCACCCAAGACCCCTCTGACTGCCTGGACAGTGAACCACTCTCTTGCTCAACAGGTTTAATTCACCATGTGAGCACTGCTCTGCTCAGAAGGTTACAGGTAGTTTGTTGGGGGGGGAGAGAGAGGTGTAAAGAAAAAAGTAGGGTTTTGTGCATGAGTGGCAGTGAAAGATATATGTCACCTCTGTCAGCTGCATGATCAATGACTGTCTCTACTCAGCGCTTTGCTAACAGAGAGGTGAGGAGTGCAGAAATGTGGGTAGTGACCCATATTTATGTGGTACTTAGAAATATTAGCACTTTTCCAAGTGATAACAAATATTTTTGTGCATGGTGACTGTACTTCAGGAGCACTTAGTGGGTGCCAGGTTTTCTGCTTTTGTGTTTAGCTTCTCCTTGGCTTGGAGTTGCCTATCAGGATACCTGCCACTGGTACCTTGAAGGCAGTCTGTGAGCATGGTGCATGCAGAGCAGAGCTCACCTAGGTTTTGAAAATACTTGCAGAAGCCAGAAAGTTTTGAGTTTTAGAAGTGGAGCTCCTAAAATTAACAAAGTCCCTTACCAAGCATGCACAAAGTATATTTGCTTAAGGATTTATTGTTTGGCTGACTAGGACAGTGCTTCCACAAAGAAAAAAGTCACATCTGTATCATTACTTCTAACCAGATATCAGAAAAACTATGTGTGCTTATTCCAAACCCTAAAGGGACTGGAAAGAATCTCTCCGTTCCTTGACCTAAACAACATTTTCCTCAGAAAGAGATCAATACTTTGGCTGAAATGTTACAGGTCCTCATCCTTTGCTTCCTCTGCACGTAAATTTAGTCCAGGCTGACAATGTTGGCACATATAGTTAAAACATTCCAAATTTTTAAGCAACTGGAAATAATATATTAATGGAAAAAGTCACCTTAATATCTATGAAACTGTTAGCCCCAGTTGTATCAAAAACATTTTATTTGCACTCTGATATCAGAATGAGTTCTCACCCACAGTGGTTTCTTCTGTTTCAGCTTCTTTTCACAAATACACTAAATATTCACCTATCTATACTCTCCTTAAGTGTACTACTGCTATGCAATTTCAGAATTTAAAGGAGAAGAAAAGAAACAGAGTGAGCCACTATATTAATTTCGCTTGACTTCTCATTTTGTTCCCTTCTGGTGACATGGACAGCTTTATTCTCTCTGAAATTAGATGTGCAGTGGGTTAATGAAAAGAGCACTCTCTGGTTCTGCTGTAATCAGTTTCATTCTCACTCTCTGACATGGAAGAATTAAAGTTGTGGGACTTTGTAGTTTTTTATGCCACTAACAAAGATATAATCATTCTTTTCCCTAGAACCCCATAATTTTGTTTATATAACCTGGTCACTGTGTATCAAACACTGTGTAATTGTCTCACTTGACACTAACAGCACACCTATGACCACAGTGTATGGAAACCTTAGGCATTTTAAATGTAAACACAAATGTACCTTATACTGGTTCAGAAAGTAATGAGTAACTACTTGTTTCCTTGCATGTTGTCTCCTTCCTGCTGCATGAATAGATGAAGAATTCTTTGGTTTTCTGGTATGTTTGTTTTTTTTTTTACTTAATGCTCAGCTGCAAGGCTATTCTTTATGGGGTCTAGAATCCTAGAAAGTAACACTGTTCTCTGGGACACACACTGGCAGATATTTCTGCCCTTTGATTTAATAAGGCTGAATCAAGGCATTCAGTTGAGAGATAAAAAAATCTGGGTTTGTTCTGGAAAAGAGCAAAGAAAAGTAGTGAAAGAAAAACATATGGAGGATAATGTTTCCATGCACCAATGAAACCTGAGATCTTTTTAAAGGTGTGAGCACCAAAATTTGGAGGAGTCATAATCTTTTATATTTTCACAGAAGCTGACAAACTGAATTAAACACTTCATTTCACAGCTGAACTTTAACAGGAGACACCATCTCTACCATGCATTATTAATTGCTTGCTAATGAAGTATAAAACTGTATTTGTGTCACTACATTACTTAAGACATATCTGTAAGCAAAGCCTCTTCTTCAGCTTGCTTCTATCATGCATCTGTTTGTAGTTTGGAAAGCAGTTTGACTAAAATTAGTTTTTCAGCTTAATCAAATAATTTTCCAAGGATGTGTGATTGCCCTTATATATAATATTGACATCAATAAATAAATTAAGATGGAAAGGTAACATGCTCCAGTACAGACTTACCTGGCTAATAGATTATAAATCACCAAAAAAAAAAGTAAAGTGGATTACAGGTTGGGCAAAGAGGAGATTCAGAGCAGCCCTGCGGAGAAGGACTTGGGGGTGGTGGTCGATGAGAAGATGAACATGAGCCGACAGTGTGCGCTTGCAGCCCAGAAAGCCAACCGTATCCTGGGCTGCATCAAAAGGAGCGTGAC
>JBCJKH010019431.1:10894-26172 GCA_039877255.1 Loriculus beryllinus
AATAGGATGAATCACAGAAGAATAGCATACATTTTCCTTACAATTAAACCTGTCAAACTGTACCTGTTGTCATGAAAACTTATTTGTTCCATTATGCAAAATGACTGGCGTTTTTAAATGACATATTACTAAAGGACATTTAAAAATAAGTAGTCTATCTGTTTGGAAAGTGATCTGGAAGAATTTATCACCATAGTGAAGTGAAGCCAAGCAACCAAATGTCAGTCAAAGTTTGTTTTTACCTTTTGACCTAAAGCGATTTTACCAACAGAACCCCATCCCAAATAAATGCATTTATTATCATAAACTTGTACAATTAAATATTGCATAACTGTATACAGTTGTACGACACTGTATTGCTCCAGTGTAAGAGAAAGCAATTTACAAGAGGTGGAAGCAGAAAAGAGTTATAAAAGAGGCAATTTAGAAACACTTCTAGGGCACAAGGGGCTGGTGTTAAGAGAGCAAAAGCCCACCTAAACCTGACTAACACTTGTGGTGGACATAAACGGCAACAAGAATTGCTCCTACCACACTGATAGCAAAAGGGTGAACAAGGAAATGTGGGACTGTTACTGAATAGTGCAGGTTTTTTACCGACAGCAGCTGCAGGCAAGGCTGAGGTGCTCATTGGTTTCTTTGCCCAATTCTTCACCAACAAGGGCCTCCAGGCCTCTGGGAAGAGAGACGGTGTTCACAGTGGAAAGCAACAGTCAGAACTAGAGGAGGACTGAGTCAGGGATATGTGTCATGATAAGACTAATTCTGTTCCTTTGACTGTGAAATGGTGATAGTAAAATTGAATTGAGACATAAAGGTATCAAATACTGATAGTGGCTTTCCCACTGCATTTTGTATTCCAATCAGAATATGTTTGGAATATTTAGCTCCATAGCATATGTTTGTAATTAAACACACCTAAATAAATTAGAGAAAATTAAACCAGAGCTACTTTAATTTTTTCTTTAGTGAGTGAGAAAAGAGAAAAAAAAATCAGTAGTATACTAGGTAATACTTTAGTTAGAACTGACTCAAGTTTAACTGTGTTTGTTGCACGTGTTACAGTCATCACGCTGCAGAAGTATAAAATAAACCACTATTTCAGTTACCCGTTGAAAATAATCCGGTGAAGTTTTGCAAATAATACATTAAATGTACAATTACAATTGAATTGTTGGTGATTTAATTAAGAACTGAAGAACAGCACCCTTTCTGAAAGTAACCCAGCAGGTTCCTAGTAAATGATCTGTAATATACAAGCGATAATAGTTCAGCTAAAACTCAACAAAACATTAAGTGTGCCAAGGAAAAAAATGCAGAAAAACAAGTGATTGGAGAATGGTAAGCAAAACCTTGCACTCAGGAAAGCCAGTCCCACATTTCAAAGTCCATCTGCAAAGATTATTCACATTCAATTACTATCCATCTCTCCTTCTTACTATATCAAAACCAGATGCTATTTCAAATCATTATTTTCAGAACAGAAGGAATGCAGAAACATTGGTATGAATCACACTTTTCAGATGCCCTGTGTCTGCTTCTCAGGTATAAAGGGTTCGTAACCATTATATTTGAACATTATACACTTGATATGACAAAAGTTTTTATGGGTATGCATTTAAGAAAAATTCTCATCAAAATATACTTTGATTATGTGATGGGATTTGGCTTGCTACTTTTTCACATACAGTTATAGTCTTGCAAAAAAAAAAATATTTCATAGAAGGAAAATGCAATGGAAGGTTTCAAGTTACAATAAGATAACACGCTGAACTGGCTCTACAGATCTGCATTACCGCCACCCTGATTTCCTCAACGTTATGTTTTAAATGAATGTCCTCAACATAAAAAGGACATGGAACTATTGGAACAAGTCCAGAGGAGGGCCACGAAGATGATCAGGGGACTGGAGCATCTCCCATACGAGGACAGGCTGAGAGAGCCCAGACTGTTTAGCCTGGAGAAGAGAAGGCTGCGTGGAGACCTCATAGCAGCCTTCCAGCAAGCCAAGATTGGCTTGGTTTTCTCTTATGTGTAATTAAAAATAATCAGGAAATAGATACCTCTTGTCTGTTGTTCTACTTACCGCTTCATTCACTCAGTGTGTGGTGCACAGTCATCATCTGTATTATGGCATGAATTTTCACAGTGCAATATGCAAATGTACCATCAAGGCTTCTGCCACAGATCAGTAGTTTCATGGCAGGCTCTGAGCTAGTGGCTCATTTGTGGGAGAAATTTCTCCTGCAGGTTTTAGGGAATGTTAAAGACCTGCACACCTAGACTTGATGTGTCTCATTCTGCATATTAGAGAAGCTCACAAAGACGTAAGAAACAGAAAAAAAGTAGATACCACATTTTCTCAACCTACTCAGCAGTAGCACATCAGTTCCTCCAATCCTTACAAGGGAAATGAAGGTTAAAGCTCTGATGGGTGTAGGGGTAAGGTGGTGGCAGGGCAGAGTCTCAGACTCACACCCTGCTTACAGGGTGTAAGCCTCCCCCTGCACACCATCAGAAAACCTGCTGTGATAAATTGGGCACTGTGCTAAACTGTCAACTGCAAAGCACCTTGAGGTTCTCCATCTGCATGGGCACTGGCAGCATTACATGCTGTTGACAGCTTCCTTCCCAGAGGCAGGGGAAAGATATTTTCAGAACGTAAGGCAGTTTTATTATGCTCTTCTCTTAAATAACTTTGAAATACTTTTGTCATTTTTGTAAGTTATTCATGCCTTGGGAAAATAATCCTGTTAAAACCAGAAGGGTGGCTCAGCCTCATGGGCTGCCAATATTTTAAAACACAGCTTAAGAATCGAGATTGCTCAGGAAATAAAAATGACAAACACAACTTCCTGAGCTGCAGGACAGCTCTTATTTCTTAAAGTTTCTTCTTACTCCTAAAGAAAGAAACAAAGAAAAATAAATATTATATTATAAAATACACAGCCACTTCTCCTTTAAAGTGATTTCTGGATGTTTTTATTAGCAGAAGAGATTTTAGAGACAGACATCTATAAAATTTTCTAAAGTCCTGAGGAACCTGACTGACAGTCCCTTAGGAAAGTCATATGAGGAATAAAAACCCAAGCAACAGCACATATTCTTCCTTACAGTGTTAGAAGGGTAAATAACAAATCCTAAGCATGCATTTTTGTACCCGGTCTTGATTCAGGCTCCTAGGTTCACTGCAGAAATAATGACTTTACTGTTTCTGATGCTCATTGCCAATTTTTCCTTTGAAAAGTGTACTGAGTAAGAAAAGTCCAAACCTTCATGGGTGAATTTATTTGGTTTCTGAATTCTGTACACATATTAGCATTGAAAAAAAGACTGACTGCCCCCCCCCCCCCCAAACTTGTAAAACAAAACAGAGCAGTTCTTTCTGAGACAGAGAAAGGCTTTTGCTTTTATTCAGGAGAATCAGAAAATAGCCTGCAAGGCCTGAATTACAGTTAATGACTCATATGCTTCTCTAGCATTAGGCTAAAATCCAATATTTATATTTTTACGAGCTTACAGAATTGATCTAGATGGAATCTGAGTAGCTGGAAATAATTTGGAATGTAAATAGCTAATATTCCTGGGAAATTGCACCAATATTTGAAATAATTTTTGGAGGAATACTAATTAAATTGCCAATCCTCTTGCTGAGGAGGGGATATAATTTTCCTGTCTTATTTCCTAATATACCTTTACACTGACGATTTTCCTTCTTTGTGAGGAAATCTGTTACCCCAATGTAAACAACTGCAAATTGGTGGCTTGGCTGCTACTCTATGCATCCTAAATTGGTTCCTGTTGTTACACTGGATATTACAGGAAGAATCTAATCAATTATTTTTAGCAGATACAGAGAAAGACATACCTGATGAATTTATTTCTAACTTTCCTTTTCTTCTTTGTTATATTTGATCTAGTGAAGTATAACTACTATCTAGCAGTAGTTATACCTTGCTTTTGTATTGTACTTTTGTCCTTCAAAGTCAAAACATTAAAAATATGTATATAAAGCAAACTCAAACTATTTGATCAAGTTCACAGCACATATCACTGACAGGCTAACGAAAAGTATTTCTGAGTCCCAGAGCATCACGAGTTTGAAGCAGAGATTGAAATCATGTGTTCAAAAGGAAAATATCAATCACTCTGTGGTGAATTAACTTAAAGGGGAACTCCAACCTCTTTCTCCTGTAGATCTGTTAAATCTCCTAGCCTTTACAACACTAGATATTTTCATTTGCTTTCAATTTTGTCCATTCTGTTAATCTATGTGTAGCCCCAAAGCCCATTAGCAATGGTAAAAATTATGTCCCTGGAAGCTTCATAAAGGGTCACCAAGCTTTCCAGGGTTCTTGGGCAAAAGCACAGTGTTAAAATAATATTTAAATGAAGTGAGAAGTAGAATTCCTTTTAGAGTCACTGTCAGACATTACCTGGATTAACATCTTAACCTCTTGGCCAACCCCTTACAAAATTTTCTCACATATTTCAGACTTATTTGAGTGCCTTTGTCTGGAACCCTATGAGGGTATAATTGAAGTAAATGTGGGTATCATACCCCCCAAAGTTTCTGACATACTTTAGGAGCTACTAAAAGTAATACAATAAAAGTAGGCTTTTCAGAAATTTGCAAGTCTGGTCTGGAATTTAAGACCAAAATTATCATCTGATCTTTTTCTTTTTTCCCCTCTCCTCTTTTTTATTTTTTAGCTTGATTGTTATTCAGGTCAGAGACAATCCCTTCCTGTCTCTAAAGCACCTAACCCAACAGAACCTTGAACTTCATTTGGGATACTACACTTCACAAAAGCGAATGATGATTTTGGGCATGAGTATTTTGACATCATGGCCTTTGTTTATCATGTAGACACTCTTCCCCAGCCCAGCTTTAAAAATGCTTTAAGAAGAACTCTCGAAGTTAACTTCATTTGTTCTGCCTGTTAATTCAAGTCATGGTCATTAGCATTCTCTTAAGAGCTTTTAAATATGGCACTGCGCAAAGATACAGTACAGTGACTGACAGGTGGAGGCTACCCATGTACTTGGAAATTGTAACCAGTGCTAATTTCCAACAGAAACACTTTCATGTTTCATTTTTTTCATCTATAGAAGTTGGATGATTTATTGTGTCAGGGTGCTACAATCACAACATCAATTCCCCTGCAATTTCTTCTTACAAAAAAGAATTGCTTTTTCTCTAGCTTATTCTTGCAAAATGTTGCTGGTGCCAGTGAGTGACAGGTTGCTGTAAGTAGATACAACTGCTCTTGTGGAGCCTCCTGCAAGTACACCATTGAATTTCACACCTCTGACATGACTAATCCTTGGGAGTGCTTACCATGCCTGACATATATTTACAGAAGAGGCTCTCGTAGACAATTAATTTAAGCTGTGCAGTATTTCCAGATAACCTGACTACTTTAAAAGGTTCCAGATTATGGCTGAGTGTTGAAATCAGGGACAGGTGGTACTTGCAGTAGTTCATTCTGTTAGTAATTGCTTTTTCTATTAGGTTTGTATCTCGAAGTCGGGATTCAAGGATAAATAGATATATCAAGGTAATACACTTAAAGACAAGATGACACTTGAATACGTGTGTATACTTCATATGCACACTATTTATAAAGTTTGATTTCTCTCAAGTCCTCTCTTGGCAGCAGTCTAAACATCTGGTTTGGTAGAATACATGTTTTGCCTTTATTTTAGTGTTACTTTTCATTCCAGATTCAGCTAATACTTTAGCAAAACAAGGTTGTATATTAGGAGGATTACCTTCTTGCTCTTCTAGCATCAGTGCATACAGCAGCAAACACCAGCAAAATATTGTTTACATCAGAGATTTGATCCTTAAATGCACCTTTGCAAATGAAAGAAAAATCAAGTTCCCTGTGCAGGAGTAGGAAGCTAGAATCCCAGCCCTTTGCTAATGTGGGAGGCAGTTTACCCAGAGTGATAGTTTTTACAACACGAAGTTCTCAGGCTGCAAGAACAGACTCTTTAGGTTGAGCAGCTAGATCTGAGTTACCTTAAAGTAATCCTAATTTGCATGTAAGACCAGCATCACCAGGAATAAAAGAAATAGTTTAAACCTAACTTTTTGGTTCCCTTACCTGTCCAATCCTACCCTCATCATCCCCATTCACCCTTTAAGATGGTGATGGTGGTGACTGAAAAAAAATGAGGTGTACATGAGGAGAAAAACATTAAAGCAATAAACGAATAAAAATAAGAAGTTAAAAGCATAAATAAAGACAGCTGTATGGCATCAGTCTGAAGAACTGCCAGGGCCAATAGGAATAAGAGATTCATAGTAGATGAGGACACAGACACAAAGGAAAAACAAAATACTTATTTTTAGTCCTGTCTGCCAGTTGCTTATGTAACTGATCTTGTAACAAACAAGAAAGGCACTTTGAAGTAGAATTCAACATAAAAGAGATTGGAAAGATTGGCAGAATAATGGCATACCTAGTTATTGCTTCCCTTTTTGTCTTTGCTAATTGGTGTACCATACAGGGTTGAAGCTAATTTGCGTTACAGTAGTACTAACATTGATCTAATAGCATTATTTTTTTCTAAATTCTTTATGATGTGGGGGAGAGGGAATAAATGTTTTCAAGCCCTGAATGTCCGGCTTTCTGTAATTTTGGAAAACAGTGCAAAAACAGTAGTGAAACCAGGGGGCACATAAGACCAAGCTGAAGATAAAAGATGTTTAGAATAATACAGCATCCCAGAAACGGGGGAGAAGTGGGACATTTCTAAATCTCTTTTTCATGTTGAAAACAACTGCTGGGAAATGTGCCCCAATGACCAATCACATTGAGCAGCACTGTTGGTCACGGGCATAGATTTGACTCCAGCTGTTTTCTTTGACTTTCAGCAAATTGCTGCTCTGCACCATAGTCCCTCTGTCTTTTAGCAAGAGTTAAAACACTTTTGTAAAGGAAGTTGTGAAGACTGATTAAAGTTTGAATACTTTGTAGACAAGCTTCCATATGAAATGGTAGGGATTATTTTAAAAGCCTTCGGTCTGGGAGTTAGTCATATTGCCTTGTTGATTTAACAACATAAAATGGGATAGCAGCAACTGTTTTTAATATCTTCCTGTCTTAAGATGAAATTTAGAGAAATTCCATGAAGTTTCTTAGTCTTTGCTTTCCTAATGCTGATCTCCTTAAGCACCAATGGCTTCTAGCAGGAGAAAACCTAGAATAAAATACAGAGGCAAACACCACCAGGGAAGGAACTGAGAGAGGAGCAGAGGAGGGAGAGATTGCTAAAACAGTTTATATGGAGATCATAGAGTAACCTACTTTAGGTTTTCTTGCTTTTTATGGATCTCTCTGCTCAAGGAAGCAACTTCATATTTTTTCAGAGATAAGATTTTCCTGATTATTAAGTCCCTTACCTTGCTTGCATGACTCTTTTCTCTTTCAAGGTAGAATCATTATTAATGTCCTTTAAGTACTAACAATATACTTAGCAGGAGATGAGACACACTGTTCTATGCGTCTAGGAATTTGAATTGGTAGACTACATAAATCATGTACAAAATGCAATGAAATACCTGCCTTGGGGGATGCCAGGATAAAGAGGTAAAGTGACCTTAGCCAGAATCAACACTAGTATTAAATTTAGAGCACTGAAAGCATTGTATGTCAGAAAGTATTTAAAACACTACCTTTTTATTTTTTTCCCTCAGAACAATAATCCTGTGTAAGAATTCAAGATCAAAACTGGAGATTCAAGCATTTTTAAAGAAAGGTAGTGTTTGATGCCAGCTAGACTCCTGCATAATTTATAATCACTGATTTTCACAAAATGACTCTTGTATCAAACTTATAATGTCTGCACGAAACTCTAGCTAGTCATTACAATTTATGAACACAGAAAGGAACAGAGACAAAAGGCGCAAAAGAAGGCATCTGAATCGAGGATATGCCTCTATGCTATCCCAGCAGAACAGTTTATTTAGTAAATAAGCATAGAGATAAGCTAAGAAATATCTCTAATAGAAGACATACGATGCTTTCCTGTGAGCACAGTTTGCAGCGCAGTAAGGTTCCTACCCTGCCAGTGTTGCTCAAGAAGCATGGAGGGTTTTGTGAAGGAGTTGATGCATACAAGCATAAGGGAAGTGCTAGACAAACAACATGCAAAGGAGAGGAAAGAAGAAAATTCCTGAAAGTGTTTTATCAAGATTTCCTTTGAAAACATACACTGTTCAAACTGAAAACAACCAATCTAAATTCAGAAACAAAGCTATCAGACTTTATTGGACTAACTGATGGAATAGAAGCAGACTTCTAGCAATAAGTGGTTGTACACATCTATTCATACACCTGAGGTTAGAGATCTCTTTGGTGACACTTCTCATGCATATTGTGTGCAACTGCTGGGTATTTAAGGATTGCATTTTCCTCATATGATACACACTTGCCCACAGATATGGGAGTTTCCATTGTGCTTGACCTGTTCTTTCCTCTGCCTTTGCCTTCTGTAAACCCCTCCATTAGGTCCTCATAGTTACCATTTCATTTTGAACGTTATTGGTATGTTTTATGGAATATACCACATTTATCACGTCCTATTTCAAAGCAAGCACATTCATTTTGAATTAGGCATTATTTAAATACAAACTACTCAGTAGCTTTCCTCCAAAGTAATCAGAAGACAGAAAACCAGCTGATAAAATGGAAACCACAGTGAGCTCCCTGAAATAAGTAGTGGTGAGCAGATGCCGTTGCTGAAAGTGAGACATTAACTTGACATAAATAACGAAAGGACAGCGGTAGGAAATCCAATCAAGGCTGAATCAATGCTCTGATCTCGCACAGCCTGACAAATTTTTCTTGCTGTTTATGGTTTTATTCCTCCTCCACTCTCTGGGATTGCAGGTAGCAATTGTGGGAGAAATTGTCAGGCTTTTTTCCCCTCTTTTGTTACTGTCCAGCTTGTGAAACCTGTCAGAGATTGCTGCTGAATGAGGAAATGGAGTTTGCCTGCTGGGATTTGAACTCCATGAAAGCAACTGCACAACTCAGGTTTTGCATTCCTTTTGACGTGTATATTCCCTATTAGCTTCTATAAAGGACAGAAGGCATTTATACCCTCTTTAGAGAAAGACTAGCATCATCCAGGAACTTCATTCTTGCTACTTAATATATTGCCTCTTTATGCCATAAGACCAAAGCTGTGATTTCACTACCATATAAAAATAAGAAAGCTGAAAACAAGCAAAGCTTTTTTCCTATCTGTAGATAAGTACTTTTGATGTAAATTCCTAAATACGGTATTTACAATAGAAACCTAATAGAGCTAAAACAAATTTTACAAGATTATCTAGTTCATCTCTCCGCTAATGGTGCATCGTACAAGACCTTGCTTGACACTGTAAATCAGAAAAGCAAACAAAGTACAACAGATGAATTTTACCCAGAGCTAAAAAGCTTTTTTAAAAAAACGATTTTTGTGTGTGTGTCCGTGTCCCTATCAAACCAGAGAACAAACTGTTTCCTTGATCTTGTTTGGCGACACTGGATTCGAATGTCACTCTCAAGGCACCTTTTTTTTCCTCTTCCTAGTGTGACATCTGCATGTCATCTCCCAGTTGAGCCTTATTGACCCACAGGGAAAACTGCTGTGACCTCATTCATGATCTCAAAACATGCCGACACTTTTCCCAAACACAAAGACATAATCTCCTCCCAGACTTTTCAGGAGAGGAATGTGCAGACAGGGGTGTCACTGCGTCATCTCCTGCCAGAAAAATATCTTTATAGAGGGGGAAACCTGTAACAGATCACTGACAACTCAACATTTTTCCCCGAATATGTTTGCATACTTAGCACAGATACACTTTTTAAAGGGTAAGTGCTTGTGCACACTTGAGTGAATAGTGGTAAGCAGCAAGAAGTAAAAACTGTAAGGCAACATACTGAGCATGTTTGCAGAACTGTTTTACTTTCAGTGGTGTGTGATGGCTCTGTCCACCATAGGAAAGCACAGGACTTCAAAGATCTGTGGAAGAGGGGCAGGGTACATATGTGTGTATAGGTTCACATGGGTGGGGAGGATAGAGAGCAGAGAAGAGCACACAGACATCTCTGGCAGAAATAGAAGCTGAATTTGGCACGCAGGATCTAGGTAAGGCTCCTGTTAGATGCATTTCACCATAGCTTTTACACTTGTAACTACTCAGAACAAAGAGCTTTTTCCAATTCCTCTTATCAGCTACCAAAATCCAGAACCCTCCAAGACATACCCTTCCCCTTAATATTTTTGTCTAAAAATACAACCGTGATCATCTGGGATGTAGCTGTAAAGCATAAATTAATGATTTCCATAGCATCAAAGAACAAGACACATACAACAGAAGGATGACCTGTGTGTACCTGTTAGAGGCAACTGCGGCTCCAGCCTGTTCTGATGGCTGGGTTGGCACAGGCATCAGCAACTGGTGTGGACATGTGTAAGAGGTGGTTTTTAATAGGTGAAGGATGTATGGCTTAAAAAGCAGGTCAGACCAACACAGAAAATAACAGCAAATTTCTGGGAGCCAGAAGTCAAAGAAAGAAAGTTTGGGGTCTCTTTCTGTAATAAATTCAGCTTGTCTAGTTACAGAGCTTTAGCCTGCAGTATTGCTTGCACATGGTGTAATCACGCTCTGCTATTATGAGTTCTGTATAGATTTTGTGTATTGATTACATATTATTTCTCAGTGGTTTTTTTTCCGTCACACTTAGGTAGTGTAGAGAAGAATACAAAGCTGCCACATTCTAAAGGTGAAGGCTTTTCACACTGCTCCTTCATCTCTAAAGATGAAACTTTTGATCATAATTTCTGACCTTCACTCATCACATTCATTATCAGTGAACCCCACATCATTACTTCCATAATTTCTTTCAGTTTTACTAATACCATCTCTTTCACTGAACCCTGCCTCCAATATAACAGGTATTTTCCAATATTTAAAATAGATAATTTCTGCACAGTGCACAAATATTGACCCACTTTGATAACATGCTCCTTCTTCCCAATCAGGAATCTCTGAATGAACTATCTAGAGAGTCTCCCCATGCATCTACTTCAACTGAAAACCTTTTTGTCTAGAACTGCAAGCATGTAAAAATAAACTGTGCAAGGTGTGACTCCTTAGGTCCCCACGTTTTTTCTCTTTTTCTCAGTTTCCTTTGAAGTAACCTCCCATTAAACATCTTCATTTTACGGTTTTCAGGAATTCCCCATACATTTACTTTCTAATCCTCCTTATACTAGACTGCATATGTAACACTCACTTTCTTTCTCTGAAAGGAAAAAGGAAACACCTAAAGACCTTGGAAGAAGCTTGTTTAATGCCATTTATACCCATCCTACCAAATCCTTATTTAAAAACAAGCTTAAACCAAATTAGACTGAAAGACAAATCAAAGAAGCGTTTTAAACTCCTCTGATTTTAATGATCAGACTAAATGTGGGATGTTGCTAGAGTGATTTAAAAAAAGTAAGATCTAATGAGGCTAGTGAGACAGGTCAAAATGCAGTCAGGGGAAACTGAGGGAAAGAAATGGCAGAACCAAAGAAAACTAAAAGGAATGCATTGGGTTGAAAGGAAGGTGGGGATGGATGGAAAGCTAAGATGACTGGCATGGTATCAAGGAGAAAATCTCAAAGTTCAGAAGCATGTTTAAACATTTTTGGGCCTGCTGAAACCTAAACATCCAAGCTTACTGAGCTAAGTATTCTAATAGAAGACATATCCCCTGTGTAATTACAAGTGACATGTGGAGGAAACGTGACTTTTAAAGTAATAGCTTCTGCAAACCATTGAATCTTTTCTTCATTAAAAGCAAAAAGGAGGAAAAGAAAGGAGCACTGCTGGAGATGGCATTTAAACATCATGAGTCTCATGGATGAGTAATACGCATATGCAAGAGCTGGTGCTGAATATGGTACAAAGGCTATTTCACACTTTCATGACCTTTTTGCTGAGGGAGCTGCTATGTTACTTCTCAATAATGAGATTTCTTTAGTACTTAAAAATTCAGATTAAATTGGGAAAGCCACAGGAGCCCTAGCGCAAGGTGGTTTTACTAAAAGAATTATCCTTGCATTTTGTAAGTGGAGGGTCAATATTAAGTTAGCTTTTTCATTGAAAGAATGATGCTATTTCTTTGCAGGAAGCTATCACTTCATGTCACACAAATCAATATCTTACCATCAAGAAAGCCCCTAATAACTATAAAAGCAGCTAAAAAAAAACATTCCCAAATGACCCTTGGTTGTTTTACCTTTCCAGCAAACAAGTGAAAAAAATGTACCAAGAAGTACCAAATTTTCCGAGAAGTAAACTACAGTTAAATGGGAACATTGACTTCATTTCTGGCTCTGCAACTTCAGCCTAAACACAAAACAACAAGCCGCCTGAAAAGTATGAAATTATATCAGTGGATCCCATTGAAAGCATCCTGACATCAGAAAATGCCAACAGATACCCCCTGGTACTTTTGTTGGGAACCTCAGTAGGGGTGGTCTCTTCTGTCTCTCCACTTGAGTTTGAAGCACACAGGCAAAGTTAAATGCAGAAATGTGTGTTGTGTCTGCGCATACATTACCTTATTTTGCTGGTATCTCTGTTGTATACTGGGCTCAAAAAACAAAGCTATATAAAGACGTTAGCGAAAATAACACCTATTACTGCATGATTTTGAGGTTATTTGCTCTAGAGAATTTACAATTAACCAGCATGGAGCTGCGCTTAGGCTAACCAGCCCTGCTGAAGGCACAGCTATGCAAAGCCAGGAGGGCACAGAGACTCCCCTGTCCCTGGTATATGCTGTAGCAACACCTCCTCACACATTAGTATTACAATCTGTGATGAAGACAGTCTGGCTATATTTCGGCTGTGTCATGTCTCAGTTAAAAAGACCTGAAGACTGGCAAAGTCTGGCTGCTTCCACTTGGGGAACTTGGGCAGTCATTGCTAGCTGAGGGAAGTTTTCTAGTATGTGTGCACTCTTTGAGATAAGGCTAATTAGTCTGAGTACTATGTTAATTCATAGTGCTGCTATGAGATCTGAATTTGTACTTCTACTCAGCCTAGGACCTGAGCACAGATCCTAATTCAGGACCTTTCAAGGTGAATAAAGGAACTGATTTAAAACTAGTTCATATCTATGTGTTTGGCAAAGTTAGACATATCCATCTGCACCGAGAAAATATTGAACTCTCAGATTTCTGCTGATTGCTGATAATATTCAGGACTTCGTGCTTCCCTGCGTTGGATTACAGCTCCACAGTAACCAACTGAAAAAAAATCCTGAAAAGGCCTTCTATTTCTCAAGAAACAATCTCAGATCAAAGTGGTAGACATAAAATTTCTACAGAATTATCATCCAGAAAATATTGTCCAACAGAAGAAAATGACCCTTCATTAGCAAGTTTAAGCTACAAATCCTATGTTTGATTTTCTGTCATATGACCTTTGTTAGCTTCAAAATATTTCTGCCAAGGAAAACCTTCAAAGCTGACACCTTCATGAATCTCAGAGGAGAAAGAGAAAGAGATCTGAAAATGCCCTGAGTCATGTGCCACTTGCTCCCTGGACATTGATCCAGCACAGTTTTTGAGTAATCTCATGAGTCTTCTTTCATGTGATCTTTCCACTGGTGGAGGGCCTTGTTTTTCAGGTACTGCTGATTGAAGCAATGTAAATGAGCATTAAAGGCAAACTTGGAATATCAGCCATCTGGCAGCAATGGTGGGGTTAGAAACTCCATACAAAAAGTGAAAAAGCTAAAATATAGACTATGAATCACATAACAGGGTTCAGTTCAGAGACCACTGGCTACCTTACTCATCACTAACTCATGGAGAGATAGTGATTTTTAGCTCTGCCTGGTACAGTATCCCTTCTTCTAAATTTCTGCCTTAAAGTTCTAAACACCAGCTGGGGAGATAGACGTGACCAGCAATCTATAGGAAAAATACCTGACTAATAATAATCCTCAAATAACTGTTTCAGAACACACACAAAAAGGCAAGTATAGAAAGGAACGAAGCCTAAGTTGTATCAGTCAGGTATAAGCTAGACGGAACAGCTGATGCCACGAAATTTTACATTTCTTTCCAAAATCTTTGTGCGCGAGGAGCTGTGAATTATCATTCCTTTCCCTCTTTGCATTATACAGCTTTTTAGAAATGCTGCTGCTACAGTGCTGCAACCAAAGCAAAGAAGGGCATGTCTGAAACTCATAAATGCTATGTTCTTTCTCAAGCGAAATACTCAGTGCCAGCACCTCTCATTCACATGCCTTTTTTCAGCCCCATAAAATATTTAGCAGTGAAATAAAAATGTTGCTTTTGATTGACCAGTCCACCTCCCATTTTTCTCTTCATCATACTGCGATGGCCCTTTTGAGAGATAGGGCAACTCCCTTTACATACACCTTGATTATGTCAAAGGAACAGGATTCAGATACATTACAACACTACTTTTAATCCCAAGACCACATATTATGTTTTAAAGAATGTATTTCCTTTATCTTGTCTAGTGGTGTCAGTATTCAGAGAGCAGCTGTTCAGTTTTTAATTTTCAATATCTGGTGCAAGCTTTTTTCACTGAAAAGGAAATTCAGACTTTGTTCTGAAGACAGAAATATGAATTTTTTCCTAAATATATGGCTATTCTTTATTACATGTATTTTGGGTTTCACAAGTGTTAATTGATTTTTACAAAACACCTGTGACATAAGAAAATATGACTGGTTTTGATTTCTAAATGAAGAAAAAGAAAACACAGATAGTTAAGGTGAAAACACATCTGCTCAGATGCCCAGATCACACCTGAGAGCTGAAAAATTCCTTCATTGTGTTCTGCTCTCCCTGCTATCAGTAAATAACTGACCATGACAGTTTGCAAGTGCATCAAAACTCTTCAATTAAAATCCATGACTCTCACTGTCATGGATTTGACATATTACACAGTTAGAGAATGCCAAAATGCTGAGAAAGAGCCTTTATCATTATTACAATGTTTCAGAAAAGAAGCATTCTTGTAGAAAGTCCTTCATCAACAATCTGAAGGCACATTTGACACAGTGCAACCTTGCTGTGGTTTAGGCCTAGCTGTCAACTCAGCTCCATGCAGCTGCTTGTTCATCTCCTATCCCCACTCCTTCCCAAAACTCTCTTCAGTGGGATGGAGAGGAGAACTGGAAAAAAGTCAAACGTGCAGGTTGAGAGAAGAACAGTTTAAAAACTGAAATAAAGTA
>JBCJKH010019435.1:0-31413 GCA_039877255.1 Loriculus beryllinus
ATCCTGGCTGCTCTTCAGTGCCCACCTCCTGCACTGCAGACTCTAGGCAACTGTCTCATCCTCTCACCACAACATGCCATGGGTGGCAGGGATGGGGCCGAAACAGACACCAAACACCAGTGTTGCTTCATCCTGCAGTCCTCTGTTCCCTAGTGAAGGCAGTAGGTTGCAGGTCCCCTAATGCTGCAGCAAGGAGACAGTGCTGGATTTGCAGGGTCTGCCTCCATATGCTCTTCTGCTGTTAACTTTTCCCTACAGCTTCATCCTCCTGTCCAGCCAGCCCTCCTCCTCCTGCCCCCTTGGTACTCCGGGTGAGGACATGCTGTAACAGGCATACAGGTCCCTCCAGAAAGGTGACAGGCTGAACCGGGTCTGCCTCATGGGAGTTTGCTGAGCTGTGCTCCCAGCACCTGGGGATTATTCATCTCATCTCTTTCTGGTTTGTTTCTATTCAACAAACTGAAGATGGGGAAAATGAGGGGAGGGAAGGGTTGAATTTAACAAACCAGGCCTCCCTATAGCTGGGGAGCTACAGCTGCAAGAGGAGTACATGCTACATACAGCCTCAGCTCTGATCTGCACAGGTAGCGCACTATGAGCAACTTAAACTAGCAGATGAGGTAAAGACACATCTGTAACCTAGGGGCTGGGTATCAGAAAGCTCCCACCCCTGGTTCCCAAGGCAGAGTTTTGTGCCCCCAGGATCCTGCTTTTCCAGCGCTTTGGGGCTCCAGTGCAGTCTTGTGCAGCTGAAGCATCAAGACCAGGGCTGCCACAGCCAGGCTGTGGATGGAAGGGGCAGGGTGATTTAGCTGGGGTCTAGGAGCAGGATGGTGAGGATGTGCTGGGGGTCAGCTTGGGAATCAGGAACTGGGCGACAAATTCATGCTGTGTGTCCGGGTGGGCTTGGGGCAGGGAGCGGTCGGGGCAGGCTGAGGGTCAAGAGCTGCGCGGGGAAGGCACAAAGAGGTGGAGGACGAGGGTGCGGGGACGGCGTCTCTATCCCTCGTCGCAGGGCTCGGGACGGCTTCGCCTCCCAGCCGGGGAGCCACGGGGATGGCTGCCGGAGGGCGAGAGGCTCCCCGGCTCCCCCCAGCCCTCCCCGCTGCGCCCCTGCCCCTCCGGCTGCCCCGCGGCGGCGGCCCCTTGGCCGACCGGGGCTGGCACTTGGCGGGCAGCAGCAGCGCTTCCCAGCCGCCTCCTTCCCTCCTCCTCCCCGCCCTCCCCTCCCGGGTGCTCCTCGCCCGGGAGGCGATTGCCTCACTCGCGAAGTGACCCCAGCGAGCCCCGAAACAGCCCCAGAATGGGGTGGCGGGGGGATACAAGGGGGGAGGCGCAGCCGGGCTTACCGGACATCCTGGGCAGGAGTGGGCAGCACCTCCCCGGGCGCCTGGTGCAGCAGCAGTGGTGGCCCTGGCCCCGGCCCCGGCCCCAGAGCAGGTGAAGGGGGCAAGAGGAGACAGGCTTAAAATTTGGGGGCGAAGGGACCTGCTTGCCTGGCAGCAGTGACAGGTGGATCCCGACAATATTATTGTTTTATCCCTACGGGTATAAGTTTGAGTTTTTCTCTCCTAATGCCAAGTATTTAAAACCTCTAGAAACCAATGATTTGACAATCAATGATTGCGCGATACTTTCAATTTGAATATTCAAAGGCTCCACAAAATGGGCTATCTTTTTGTGAAACTGAGCACATCTCCATCTAGCAGAGGGTCTGGGGGAACAATATTTGTTAGGGCCGCCCTCCCCACCCTTTGGTTTTGGGACATTTGCAGGGTTTTATCCATCTTGCCCCAAACAAAGCAGATGCTTCAAAACTGGCTCAGTATTTTCCCCTCAGATGCTCAGGCTGGGCTCCAGCCCTCTCTTATTTCATTTGCTACCTGCAGAGAGGACTCTACAAGGGGCTGAGCTGCTTTCTGCATGATTTTTTCACATTTTAATGCTAAACACTAAAGTTTTGGGGCCCAAATAGCAGTGTGCGTGTGTGGTGTTACACTCTGGACACCCAGGTAGCTGAAGCTCTCAAACCCCACTTCCTTCCACAGCACACCCTTCTCTCTGCCCAGATACTGGGCTTATACTGGAGTTTATTTGCATTTTCCCCTAATTCAGACTATTTGTTCTCTTTGCACAAATTACCCCCCCCCCCCTCTTCTTGCGTGCTGCAGTGCCGGCCTGCCCTGTGTGCTGTAAGTGGTGAGGGTTTGGCGTGTGGTAGGATGGCACAGTTTCTGGATAACCCTTCATCACTTTGCAATCCTGATGTAGCTGGGGTTTTTAGGTTGCATTTAAACTTCTCCCTGGGCACCGCAGTCTCTGCCATGCCCTGGGAATAGCTGTCTGCAGCAGAAAGCAGGCCAGGCTGTTAATAATCTACTAGCAATGCAGTTTGGCTATTGTTGAAGCTGAGTCTTTTCCTTTAGTTGAACAAATACACTTGGTTTCTGTGGGGAGTGGGTGCAGTTGTGATGCCATTCCTTGTGCTGAAATGTGGGTCTGAAGCGCCTTGCTTGGGGTGGATTTGCAGAGATGTTTCCCATGGATCACTCTGGGTAGGAGCCCTCTCTTCCTACCTGTGATGCTGCAAAAGAGAGAGTGGGGGTCACAGGGGAGTACACAGGCCTGCCTAAGAGGTTTGGGAGCTGAAGCCCTTGAAGTCCTTGCTGGGGCTGCTGGTGGTGGGAACGTAGAGCCTGGTGAGTCTGTGGTGGTGTGAGGGGGAGCTGACACTCCCGGGAGCCACGGTAATGTTTACTTCTGTAACCAGAGACCACAGAGCTGAGAGTGCATGCTGCTGAGCTCCAGTCCTGGCTGAGCTGTGTGCCTTAAGGAAGCACGAAGCACCCGTGTTTGGGGTGTTCGTGCATGTCCTGGGTTTCGGAGCATTTCCAGGCAAACAGAGCTAGTTAAGAGTTGAATGCCAGAGTGGGTCAAATACTTCCAAGACAGCTCAAAACCTTTCTATCCCTGCTTCTCTCTCAGAGCCTGATGGAAATACAGCCAGACTGAAGCTGGTGTCCCTGTCCACGCAAAGCCCTTGGAGAAGGTACAGCTGAGATTTGCCACTTTGTCAAGCAGCAGCTACAGACAGCGATTCAGGTGGTGCTGTCTGTTGTGGTATGGAATGATGCTGTGAGCTCATGCAGGTCTCAGGTTTGGGAGCACACGGGACTGGGTGCAGGGCAAGGAGACCTGCACACACCTGAGATGCTCTGGGGCTCCTTGCCCTGCCCTGGCCCATGGTCAGGGGAGCAGCTCTGGCTGAGCAGATGCCACCCTGGGATGCTCAAAGGAGCCTCGGGTGCCCATGGTCTAAGCATGGGGAGGCAGCTGGGCTCACCTTGCCCCATGCTTAGCACCATGTGCAAAGGAGTCCTGGTTGATGGCTCTTTCCCTGGGCTGAGCTTTCCATGTATCCACAGGACCCCACTAGCAAACAGAAGGGCACAGCCCATGGGGACAAGCAGAGGTGAGATTTGAGGCACAGAGAGCAGCTGGAGTTTGCTTTTTCGAGCAGGTCTGAACAAGGCTGGAGAATCAGGAAGCACTGGGAGGGACCCCAGTCCAGCCAGGACCGGAGCTGGGTGCTCCTGACCAGCTGTGAGCTCTTCCTGAGGTGGGAAGAGCCTGGGACAGCTCCAGTGCTACTGCTGTGGGCTGCAAGCCCCTGTGGGTAAAGGCTGTGCTGGGCCCCTGAAGACATCAATGGATCTGCCCAGTATGGTTGCTGTGTGCGCACTGGTGTGCAAAGACATTCCTGGGCTCCAGGAGAAGGGGTGCCAGGGATGGTGCTAGGTGGTATCCCTGTACAGGAAAGTGCTTTGTGCAGCAGACTGGCCTGGCTGCTTGGCAGCTCTTTGCAGTGATGCTTACAGGGACTCAGTGTTGTTGGCTATTTCTAGGTGCAGTGCTGTATCCTCAGTTCACACTGCCCCACAGAGAGGTGCCTGTAGGCAGCATGGCATGAAGCAATGCTCTGGGCCCGATCCTGAGACCCCGGTCCTCTTTATAATCCCTGGATTGTGCTGAGAAGCCTCCAAATGTCCCATCAGCCTCAGGATTTGAGAAGAGGCAAGGAGGGCCTTAAAGCACCTCACTGCTACACACTTTCAGCCACTTGAGAGCTCCTGTTCTTCCTCAGCAAGGATTTGTTGCTGCTTCTGTAAGTGCCAGGCTGGGGGGGTGAGATGGGGCAGAGTGGGTAACCTCCATCTGGTCTGGATGCAGCAGGCGGGACTGGCTGCATGTGCGAGGGTTGCGCAAGACTCCTTTGAGTGTGTGTTTGCGGGTGCAGAGCTACCTCTAGTGGCCATGCGCCCCGGCATAGCCCTGGGACCTTAAATCAGCCTTGGTCCCAGTTCTAGGGCCGGGTGGGTACCTCTAGGCAGGGGGCTGGCAGCATTCTGCCTTATGCCCAGGCTTGTATTTGTCTGGGGGAACAGCTTTGCGTTTTCTTCAGGGCAAAAAGGAGGATGTGCTTTGTGCACTACAGGTCAGGCTTCCTCCTGCACAGGGCATCAGGCAGGATGGTGTCCCCACAGTCTGCCAGGCCCTGATTTAGGATGGTGAGCTTTATTTGGTTGTAGCCTCCTGTGCCATAGGCTCTAATGTGTCATGCCTTTGCTACTCTGGCCATAATTGTTGATCAAGATAACGTCATTGTTCATAGCATGCTGGAGTTAGGAACTAGCATTTATGCTGCTAGGTAACAAGAAAGCATTACACACACTCTGTGCTATTACACATGCCCTGCCCCTGCCCCAGCCCCAGCCTTGCTCTTCCTAAATGTTTCCTGATAATGCTATCTAAGGTGTTTAAGGTTCAGAGCAACCTGTTTTCCCAGCACCTGAAAAGATGTACCAGAGATCCTTGTTTGTGCAGATATTTTTCAGGCTGTGAATTTTACTTGTAGCACAGTGGGACCGTGAGCAATGACTTTCATAAGGTGCTAGAAGGCACCACTATAAGCAAAATGTGGTACATCAAAGTGATCGTATTTCTAAACAGAGCATAAAACATTGTACAGTGTTAGCATCCTCTGTTTAAAGGACCATCTTTAGGAAAAAACACACAAGTAATTAATTTGCTTCAATAATGGTCCATTCTTCTTTTCCTCCAGCTCTTAACTCTCATCAATAAGTTCTCCGGCCTTCATAAGTCCCCCAGATGAGACTTCCATCATCTTTTGCCCAGGCAGAGTTATCATGCAGAGGTGATGTCTCTGAGGACTGCTCTGTTGAGAGGTGGCTCATCCTGGAGGTAAGCTCGTTTGCCACAGTCATGAATGGTGAGAAGGCGTAGGGTGAGGTGGCAGCATAGCTGGGGGAGTAGTGGACATCTTCAAGAGGGTGCAAAGGGTAGGGCTGGGTTCCAGGGATTGCTGCGGTCCAACCTGAGCTTCGGTATGGGGAAATGCTTCCTGACTCATGTGAGGAGAGGCAGCTGGCACTGGCAGGCAGTGGCTGCAGAGGATCTGAGCATGCACCATCCAACTGGCTGAGACTGTCGGGTGAGGTCTGCTCCCAGGGCTCTCTCTGCATGGAATCAGGGAGAGAAAGCAAGAAAGAACCCCTAAGAATAAAAGCTTGGCATATCTAGCTTGGCTTCACCAAGCCAAGCTATCCTCAGTGCTTAGCTGGGAATGCTCACTTCAGTTCTGTTGTTCTGGAGCAGTATTTGGTATCAAAGCTTTTGTCGTGTTGTCAACAGTGGGCAAGGCCTGGAATAGGCTCCCAGGAGGACTGACCCACCCTGACCCTTTAGAGCCCAGAGTGAATGAAGAACTGGCATTGATGGGGATAGGCAAAAGCCTGGAGCTGACTAAGGATGTTTCTAGAAACTTAAGGAGCTTAACGCAGTAGCTGTTTTGGGGGCCAGGGAGGCTGTTAATTTAGGAGCTGGTCTCCTTCTGATCTCCAGAAGAGAGAATGACATGAAGGACACAGTCAAAGAGAACAAACATTGCCCCTCATCCCTGTGCCTTCTGTTCTGTGCTCTGATGTAGGTGCCTCCTGTAACAGCCACATCCTTCCCGCATAAGTCCCCCTGACTTAACCCCAGCTTTAAATCAGGTAAACTTTCATTGGGTGACTGAGGACCACAGACTCACTCACTAGTAGGATGTGCGTTGTGTCGTTAGGGAAAGATGGCAGGAGAGGGGGCACAGAAGGGCTGAAGAAGGAGCTGGTACCAGCTGTGAGGGGACTAGCACGGTAATCCCCATGTTGGTCTGTGAGATACGGGTCCAGAAGTGTTGGGAATCCCTGAGCAACAGATGAATCGCTTGAGAAGGGCTTGGATCCTAGAGGGGATGTGTAGACATCACTGACAAACTGCTTTGTGTTGTGGAAATCCAACTCTGTGGTGAAGGATCTCCTGACACCATAGTAACCAGCCGTGGTAGGTGAGCCTGCAATGGCAAAGAATAAGAATTGGCTCAAGGGAAACCATAAGAGCAGCACCAAGAGAACCACAGAGCTACAGCCACCACTGCAGACACAAAGTAGAGCCCTTTTCACTCTAGCATCATTCAGGGCAGGATTCGCTCCTGTCTTCAAGCAGGTGTGTCAGCCCAAGGGCTTTTAGCACCTCAGACTGCCCTGATCCAGCTGACCATCCCCATCTGCAGCAAACCAAGCGTGTTTTGGGAAAGCTTCAAGTATGAGGCCAGAGTTTGCTTCTTCCTTGCTCTGCTACAGCTCTTGGGGAGGAGGATGCTGTTACAGTCTCACACCCCTTTCCCTGTCCAAGAGTTTAACAGATTAAACTGGTAAGTTCCTGGTTTCATACTTTCTGCAGCTTCAGGAAAATCTAGAAGACACAGAGGGAAAAGAAGGGCTTCTGCGTGGCACCCTTACCAAAAGAGACTGGAACTGCTTTAATTACCTTTTTCACCTCTGAGAATGTCATACAAGATTACAGAGGCTTTTCTTTTATTATTGCTGTTCCTGTTTTGACTTTTTCAATTACTTTCCTCCTGGGCTCTCTCTGAGAGGTAGCCCTACTCCACTGCTCCTTTGCTCACTTCATGTCCTTTGGAGGAGAAGAAACAGCAGCAACATCAACTGTCCAACTGATACGGAAGTCATTTATCAGTGGAGGAAAACCTCACCTGGCATTTGGACAAACGATGACTGTGGTGTGCTGATGCTGCCCTGCAAAAGATAAAGGTATGTTAAAAAAGGTCCTTTCAAAGCAAGGCAGCTCTCTAAGCATGTTGTTTGGGAAGGTATTGGCATCATCCAGATGCACTATTTGAGTCGTGGTGCTATCAGCATGAAGAGCTTAACTCTTAAGATTTCAAGCCTCTCGCCTCTGAGGTATTAGCAGATGTAGGCTAAGAAGAGATTTTGAAGTCTTGTGTAGAGCTGATAACAGTAGAAATATCAAGATAACTGGCTGCTTTTTCATGGGCTGCAGGGTCCCTTAATGCAGGCATAATGCTGAGCCTTCCGCTTTGGTGTTGGCTCAGAACAGGTCTCAATAAGCTGGTCTCTAAGCCTTTGGCTGGTCAAAACAGGCAGATTCTGCGCTGCCCGTGTTGTAGCCCAACCCTCTTGTGCTCCATCTACCGCCACAAAGCTGCATTAGCTGGCCCCTCCTAGCAGAGCAGGCAGGCTATGTTTGCAGTCAGTTGCTTCTAGTTCCTATTTGGGTGCTACAGAAGTATTGATAAAAATAATCTCTTGGTTCCTAAGGAAGAATTAGCCTTGAGTGACCCTGGTGCTCATGGTGGCTAATTCCTTACAAGTACTCAGGCAAAACCATCTGCTCCTCTGGATGAGAGCTCACACACAGAGTTTGACTGAGTTCTGTCTCCTGATTTCCCAGCCCATAGAGTAGAAATACCATGCCCACGGCTGCATTTACTTCAGCCGTGCTGTTGTAGTGGCCAGGGCTGGTGAAGTGCTATTTTCAGTTTGCATAGTGCAAACAGGAGGTTCCTGCCATAGCAAGCAACCAAATTTAGAGGTTTAGATTTGAATTAAATTTGCCAGCGCCAGGACTTCCTTTTACTGCTGAGGAAGGTTTGCAGCTGCTCCCTGCTCCATCATGAAAATGAGCTCTGAGCCCACACGAATCACACAGGCTGCAGGAGTGGTACGAGACATCAGGAAGGAGCCCTTTGGCTTGTGGTCAGATGAACGTGTTCAGTCTGCAGGGTCAGGACTTGCACCTGCCCCCAGCTGGGACATTTTTGGCCACAGACCTCAGTCGGGATCATAGCTGGATATGCACACTGCCCTGCAAAGCTAAAGCCTCCACATGCAAATCTGGTCTTGGCAGACACCCCTCTCTCAGCATCCATGTCACTTCAGTGCCGATCTCTAGTATGAAATGCTTCAAGTTACCAGTGTGTCTAAGTTCAGCTTTGATCCTGTGAGTTCAATAGCTACTGAAACCATCTGACTGGGTGTGTGACAGGCAGTAAGTCCTCTTGCACATGCCTGTGGTGAATAGCCACAGAGCTGACGTTAGCTGCGAGGGTTTTACTTGCCTTAATTCAACTTCAAGAGCCTCTGCAGCAGCTCATCTTTGGCCTTCATCACAGCAGGCACCCACATACTTGCAGAGACCTACATTCCACTTGCCTCCTGGCTCCTTACCAAGTGATGAATAGCTCAGCTTAATTGAAGCACATTAGTTCATTTCCTCCCTACATTACTTCCTTTCGGTGCTGTAGGATTGGAGTAGCTGGATCTTCTGCACCACATCAGTGTGTCTGTTTAGCATCACTTGTGCCCACAGTATATTCAGCTGCTGGTAAGCTTGGTCCCAGCCTGCCTCACACAAGAGCCGGCAGATACACTGGTTAGGGGTGCTCCAGAGAGCTGTATTGCTTCACTGCCTCGGTAACCTGGGAGCATTGTTCAGCTACAAGGCTGCACTGGGGAACTAAATGTAAGGTTGCAGGTCAAAATAATGACCTGGTCCTGCAGTGGGGATCTATGGTGCCCTTTGACTCTAGTTTGGCTTCAGCGTATGTCATCTCCGACCCAATCTGTAGCACAGCAGCTGGAATAATAAACATTAACAATAAAAGCAACGTTTAGCCTAGGCAGAGCACCTCACTGGTTTGATGACGGCAAGTATGCAGAATGATCTGTCCCTGGCCTCTGAGTCCTGCTGGGCATAGCTCTTCATCTGTGTACCTAGCAGCTCGCTCACCTGAGAAAAGAAGGCAATCCTGCAGAGGGCAATTGCTGGTTCATGCCTACAGTAGGAAACAAGTCAGATCTTCACTAAAGCCCAGGACCTTCTGCCCTGCAGTTGATGGGAACTCAGGAACCCAAACTGTGTGAGTTTCATCACAATACACACTGGTTTCCTGTCATTGGATGTATGCAGGGACTAGTTGTCATGAAATTGTTGCTGTTCTGCTGCTTCAGTAAACAGCCCAGTGGCTCACCTCCAGTGAGCAATGACCTTTCCTTAGCATCATGAATTTCCTCCATAGACCTCCCCTTGCACAAAAGCATCTTACCGATTTTGGAGCAAAGATCATGTTCAAACAAAATATGCAGATAAATTACACTGCATCATAAATACACAAAGTGATGTTCAGTTATCTGCTGTTTGATTCTGGATTATATTATGTCAATAAACAGAGCTGCACTTACAGTTGTTCTTCTCATGATACATTCAAGCAAATACAGATGTTTGCCCTGCACAATAATTTTTTGTGCCTTGTAGGAAATTAGTAACGAGGCTGATATTGCATTAGATAGACACACAACTGCTAAGCTTTGGAATACAAAGCAAAGCGTAATAAAGCAAGCAGCAGGTGGTTTACAGTTCCTAGGTCTTTTTATTGCAGCTGTTGAAGCTGCTTTCTTCAGAAGGAGAGCAGGTAAAGCATGATAATCATCAACCAGGATCTGTTGTCTCAGTGAGCACAAACACAGCAGCTGCTTCCTGCTGCTCCCCAAAGCAGTCTTCCCAAATGCCTCCTGGTGGGAGCATGTGTTTCCCAGTGACTGTCCATGGCTCAGGGCAGTCTTCTGCATTTCTGCAGTTAGCTGAAGGCTGTGAAGGTATCTGTGGCTAGATCTTGCTCTGTTTGGTAATGCTCATGCTGTTTTTCTGCCTGTTTTGTCAGAGTTAACATATGAAAGTAACAGCGAAAAAAACACTTGGAAGTCCCTTTGAGGTCTCTTTGGTTTTTGTTGGAAGCAAAAAGCCTGAGGCAAGTGGATTGGGGGGAAAGAGCATCAACACTGTGTGTTCTGCTGCCAGTAATTTGTGTCTTTGCTCCTGCCCTTTCCTTCCAGGACACAGTTTCAGCAGCTTGAGTGGATCTCATGATCTGTCAGAAAGCCCCATTGCTCCCAATCAGCCTAGAAGTGAGGTGCTGCTGCTTGGTAAAGGTGAGTCTCAAGAGTACGCAGGGAACGGCTTACTATGCTACCAGATGCCATGTGCTGGCACCTGCAATATTTTATCTTCTGTGCACAGCACTGCTTCTCTGGCTAGTGATTGAGAAAAAACAATGTAGTGCACTATAATTTAGGTTTCCTGTTGCTGTAGAACCACTTTAAGAAGAAATCATCTCTAACAAACTGATGCTTGGCCTCTTTCCAGACCATAAAATCACTGCATCTCTCCTGGCACTCTAGTATGCCAGAGAGGAGCTGGAAGCAGCACAGCATTCTGGGAAGAACATCTATTTTTGTGGCACTGAGCCGTGCGTACCTAGTGAAAAAGGAAGTTTACTTGGAAGGGTGTCATATGCAGGATGTGGAAGGAATGAGAAATTCAGCATTACTGATCTGCTTTGGAAAAACACCCAAAGGACTTCAGTCCCTCAAAGGTTCACTAATGCAAAAAATCAAGGAGACATCTGTGATCTTTTGGGGCAAACACAAGTGTTGCAAATGTTTTTGTTATTCAATGTCAAAGTTGGCAGTGCCCTGAATTCAGCATAAATGCTCTTTAAACCAGAGGATTGCATGACATGACTTTTCCGATTCGAAAAAAGGGCTGTGTGGTGGTGGAATGCAAAGTGACTTACACTGAAATGGGAGCCACTGCTCTGCCTGGATCGTTTCTCAGCAAGAAGGTCCTTGACTGTGTGTTTCACCCGCACTCCTTGGTACACCCGTTTGCCAAAATCTGTAGGGACTGAGGAAATTAAATGGGCATTAGAGGAATTTATTGAAAGCATATGGCAGCTGGAGGAGGCTGTTATGGAAGAAGCAAATTCATTGCCTCTGTATGACAGGTTAGGAATAAATCATATAAGACTGCTATTATTAATATAAAATCATCCCTTAGGAGCCAAACACCAAGGCCTGCTCATTTGCCCCACCTTGTATGTCAGCACTGGGTGCCATGTGGTTTCCATGCACATCCCTCTGTGCTGGATATAGCTGGCTGAGGGGTTTTGGTTTTTCTTTTTCCAAAGAGAACTCTGGGGGTTCTGATGTTTCCCCTTTGGGTCAGTAAAATTTGCTTTAACTGCACAGCCCTATTGCTTTCAGCAGAGGTGATGTTGGTGTAGCCCTGCCCTTCTGGAGCTGCTGGCCTTCAGCACATCGCTCTGTGAGCTTTGATCTCAGCGCAGCAAAGGTGGAAATGGCTCCTCTGAAAAGGTTGGAATGGCTCCTCTGAAAAATGATGTGAATCACAGTGGAGGTCTCTCGAAACAAAAAGGAAGTGTCTGCTCAGTGTGATTTCTATCCACAGTGAATACAGACAGGTACTTTGGGACTCTTGTTTTATCAAGGTTATCAAGGAAGGCACAAAGAGGGGTACAGTGTCTTGGCCATGTCACCCAAACGGGTGATGGCAGGTCAGGATCCATGTTCTTCACCTGGCTGGATTACAGCAGAACCTGTCCATAGGGTCTGTGTGACTTTAGGTATGAGGCATTTGTCCTCTTCCTCTGCCCAGATAAAGTTTTGCAAGATCTGCCTTGTGTGCAGGTGTTTTGGCACAAGTGAGGGCAGAGAGGTGCAAGGTACAATACTAGGAACAGTTGTTTTATCTTGACAGCAGGCTATGCCTGAACAGAGATCTCACACCTGTGGAGCCAGGGAGGAGTGTCCATATGGGCTTTGATTGAGATCTTCCAGAGAAGAGCTTAATTGGAAGCTAATCCCTTGGAAAACACACAGCCGTGTTCTCTGAAGGGAACACAAACAGACATTCCACAGCTGACGTGTTTGATCTTTAAAACTGTGATTTATCATTTTGCCCTTCTGCTTTTCAGGATGTGTTGTTTGGCTCCATTTATCACTTTCATTCATGTGGCATTGTGTCCCCAGGTGTCCATGGACATTGAGAGGTTAGAAAGGGAAGAGTAGAGACTTCAGCCAAGTCTAGGCATAAGGCAAATATGTTGCAAGAGACCATACCCCAAAAGGCTTATGATCAAAATAGAGGTGAACTCTAAGTCTGAATACTTAACCAATGAGCATCTGTGGACAGACTAGGACATGGCTGGAATGGATATCAATTCTTGCAGCTGAGAGGAATCTCTGTGCTGAATCTGGCTTTTTCTGACGGCCCATGGCAGAAATCTCCTTCCTGTAGTCCCTTTCCAGGGCTATCTTGCTGAGAGCATCATGGTTACCTGGTGTGCACATGTAGCTGGAGCTCAAAAGCTGTGGAAAGGTAGGCATAACTGGCAGAAACAGCTATGCTCTCCTCAATAGAAACGTTACACCTTTGCATAGGAGTTCATTTCAAGATAACAGCGTTGATATTTGATAGAAAAGTCTCAACTGTATAGCACAGTCCATTGAGCTCCATCGTGGTTTCACACCTGCGATAAATTGTGCAGCCTTTGCTAGCTGCATCCAGTTGAAGATTCAGGCCTTGATTTAGCATAGATCTTCTGGAGGAGCACTGAAGCCAAGGAGACAGCCTTATATTGAATTTTCAGGATGGGAATATTTCTAAAATAGCATCATCAGAAAAGCTGTGAGCAGCTTTTATTAATTTATTCTGCAGTCTGATAGTGCCAAATCCCAAAACCTCTCTGTATTAATTGACCTTGCTTCTCTGTGACCTGTTCTAGAAACGTCTGATGCTCTGCAATTCTGCAGTCCTGTTTTCCTAATGTATTTACTATGGTCTAAAGACATTAGAAAAACACTTCCACACATCCTTATTTTTACACATGGGAGATATTAAAGTTACTTCACTCATACACTCACAGTTATTCCTCTGCTCAAATTCAGAAGTAATAAAAGTAATGTTTCTGCCCTGTAGCCCTGTTTTTAACTTAGCGGTCCAGCCCCACGTAACTAAACCTATTGCTTTCAGTGAGTTATTTGTCAGGATCTGATGCTGAGCTATTAGAACTCCAGATAACTCTGCTGTTGCCAGCACTGGGGAAGAGAATGCTCATTCAGGCCTGAGTTTATATAATTTTCAGGCAAATTGAATCATATAATTTTGATCTAACCTAATTTTGGGAAAATACTGCATTGTGAAGGAATATAAATTCAGCCCATTGAAGGCAGAACATGCTAATAGATGCTATTAAATTATTGTGACATTAAAGATGCCACAAATCAATTTTAGAAAATCCTTTCTGATTTTGTTTTAATATGAGCCTAAGGACAACGTGGTACGTTCTTTCCCTGGTATTTCCATGGAGACCTCTATTTGCGCTTGTGCAAAGGTGCTGAAACTCACCTGTTTCCATTGTCACTGCTGACAAGTCCCAGCTCTCGAACTTTGCAGGACTTTGTAGAAGGGCTGTCCGTCATGAACTCCCCAGAGCAGAGTGAAGTCTGTCCTCATACTCCACTGTTAAAGATCCAGCTGAGCCTGATGGAAATATGGTTTTGACAATTTAGTGATGTCTCCATGATACCTTGTTTGGGATTTGCCTAAATGCAAATCTCTTGACGTGTGTTTCACTCCAATTTGCATGGTCAGTGCGGATCATTCCCAAAGGATCCCTTTCCTGTCTGAGCGGACATTCCATGGATGAAAACTGAAGTTTACCAGCAAAAAAATCCTAGGTTAAAGAGAAAGGCTGGTATGTTTTGCAGCAATGGGCTATGCCCTTACAAATGAGGAACCTGACTGGAAAAGCAAGGGCTGGACAAGAGCATCTTGTCATGTGCAAGTGTGAGATACCCACGTGCTGTTGAAGATGAACACAGAGAGGCTTACTCTGAGAGTAGTACTGTCTCTTGTGCATCACACAGTTAAACTGGGTCTTTGAACACTGTGAACCCAGGAAGCTTTGCATGTCATTGGCAGCACCTGTGGGCAGAGGAGTAACACTAAGCCAGGATGCATGTTCATGGGACCATCTGGAGCATCCTTTAGCAACCTGACATGCTCCTAGGGGGGGGAGCCAGGGTTTGGCTCTCAGTTATCAAGCAAGGGGTCCTCTTTCTGAAAGTCTGAGATCAGTCTCCACTGAGGTGCCAGGAAGGGAAACAGCAGCAAGGAAATGACCTGTGTTTACAATGCTGCTAGACCCAGATTAAAGGGACTTTTGGCCAGGCCTGCTGTAACTATTCCTTTGTTCCCAGCCTCCAAATCGTAGCAAGACTGTTTCTGCAAAACAAGAACCAGAATTAAGCCTTAAATTCTTATTTAAGCATAGTAGTTTATATCCTAGTTCCAAAGCATCCACATTTGCTGTAAGAAAGCCATTTTCCCTGCCACACAGTTAGCACAACCTGTCAATACGCTGAGGGTAGGTTTTTGGTGAGGCAAATGATCTCTAGAGTCTTTTGTGTGCAAGCAGAGCAGGTACAGCATTGCTGTGTTCATTTTACATGAGCAGGACATGACTGGCGCCAATCTGTTCTTCATAATTAAATATTTCTCCTTTTGTGGAGTCTGCTGCCAGCTTGAGGGACTATTAGGTAAGATCTGTCCCTCTTTGTGTACTTTGCTCGGTGCTGGCCTAGAGATTAATTTGGCCTGCCATATGAACTTCACATGCAAAGAGCTGCAGCTGGCAAAGGCTGCATCTACTCAGGCCATTGAGGCAAATGGAGAAGGCAGAGCTGAAATAACATCCTGAATAATTCTCAGTATTCTTAACTTGCAGAACCACTTGGGTATTCTGCCTGCTCAGACATAGAGCTCAGGACCAAGAGGACATCACACAATCGAGCTACTGTGTACTGACTCTTTTATCATGCATAAAACAAGTCCTCTTGTAGTCCATCCATTCTTAGCCACCCCATCCTGGTACCCACAGGTGTCTTGAGTTTGGCTGACAGGTAATAGAATGGGCAGGAAGCACCAGGCAGGTTGGAGATGTGTGGGCAGATGTGAAGTCCAACAGAAGAGGGCTGTCTGTTCTTTATCAGAAGGAGGCTTAGTTTGCCACCTGCTTCCTGGCAGGCTTCCCAGATAGTTTTGTCTTCTGTGCTGGATATTTATATACTTTGGTTAGGATATACAGGTTAAATCCCAGCCCCATTCAATCTCGTGGCTTTGCACTGTCTAACTTGGCCAGGTGTTTTCTGTACCGGTTACAAAATAATTACATTGAAAGCAACAGATCCTGCAGAAAACAAATAAATAGAGATAAAATAATAATGCTACTAAACCCCCAACAAACAGATCCAGATTCTAACTGAGTCTATTTGGACAAGTACTTCCCATTCACATCAAAGGATAGAGTTGATGTGCATGACAGGAGTTACAGAAGCCATTGTGTGTTAGAAAGGCACACTTTGTGGCACATTTTATACAATTTCACTTGGATTTAGCAGGGCATTTACCTCTGCCAAAGCAAACTTTGAGTTTTGTGTCTCAATTTGGTGTTACAAAAGCGTGGAACAACAGTTGTAATGGTCCATGTATATTTATTTAACTCAAACTGTCATTTCAGTTACTGAGTAAAGAGAATATGTTGCATTATCTCACAGCAGGAACTGCAGTCCTGGTGCGTTTTGAGTTTGGTGTTTGGGTGGGATGCTCAGTCATGTGGCTTTTGACCGCAGTTTTGCACTGTGAGGACTCTCTTGTTTAGAGAAGGAACCATTCTGGAGCAACAAGAGCTTAACCTATGTGGCAGTAGCGAACCCAAATGTTATCATAAGTGGTTCCCAAAACCAAACGCGCTTTAATCTCGAAAGGACTTCGTTCGCAGGTCAGTCCCAAACGGGACCGGAACCTTTGTGAGCGAGCTCCGCTTTCCGGCGGGCCCCCTCGGCAGCTGCACGCGCGCCTCCAGCTCCTGCGCGGTGATTGGTCTGCGGTTCGGCTGGGCAGCTTGCTATTGGAGGGGCGGTACTAGGTCCGTTGGGTTCCGGCGTCCCCCGGCGGGGCAGGGTCGGGCTGGGTGGGACGGTGAGAGCGGTTTTTCCAGTGTTCCGCTCTGCCCGGGGCTCCCCCGCCTTCGGCCGCCGCTTCTGTGCCGCTGGCCTCGGCGGTTCCGGGCGGTGAGGGGCCGCCGAGGCCTGCCGGACCACGCCGGAGCAGGTGGTGGCCGCGGCGGTGCGGTGAGCCCTCGGCATCCCCGCACTGCCCTGCGTCCCCGGCCATGGCGCCCGCTAAGGCCGGCGGCAAGGGTGCCTTGGTGCTGCAGTGCGAATGGCAGCTCTGCTCGTACGTGGCGTCGCAGATGGAGCAGTTCTGCGAGCATGTGGCCCAGCACCTGCAGCAGCACGTTGCCAAGGAGCGCCGGGACGAGGTGGACTCTCTGGGTAAGGCGCTGGCAGCCTCGATCGCTGCTCGCCCACTTGTATGAGCTATTGCGTTGTGCGAGGATCCCCCTCTGCACCAGGAGAGCAGCGCTGCTGCTGCTGGGCTGCGTGAAAAAAGCTGTGGTGTTCTCTGTGTGCTGCAACTTGAGTTTTACTTGGAAAGTTTCCATCAGGCAGTTAGAGCATGGATATTTCCTGTTTTCTCAGGGTGTAAATGTCTTATCTCATTAACGTCTGCCTGTTGCAGAGGAATACACGTGTTTGTGGCAGGAATGCGGTTTCTGTTCCCCGGAGAGCTCGGCTGACCTCACTCGCCACGTCTATTTCCACTGCTACCACACCAAGCTGAAGCAATGGGGGCTGCGGGCCCTGCAGAGCCAGTCAGATGTGAGCCATTGCCAGCTGGATTTCCAGAGCCGCAATATCATCCCTGAGATCCAGGAAAACTTCCTGTGCCTGTGGGAGTACTGCGAGGTGAGAACAGAGAACCCTGTTTTCCTTTCATATATTTCATCTTTGATGTGGCAGCCAAGTGAAGGAGAGCTGCTTTTGTCCTGCAGCTCACCTGCATGCCTGCCTGCATTTGTGCCTGTGTGAAAGAACCTGTTGTGCTCAGGCTGATCTCTTCGCCCTGTTTTGTTGGTCCTTGCTCCCCAACAGAGATCATTTGATAATCCCGAGTGGTTCTATCGGCACGTGGAGGATCACAGCTTCTGTTCAGAGTACAAGGCAAAAGGGAAGGAGAACCATGTGATCCTCTGTGGCTGGAAAGGTTAGTGAGTGCATGCAAGGCCTCTCTAGAGAGCTTCGCACAGAGCTGGTTTGCAAATGTACAGGGACATTAGGGATCACATTAGTGATGTCACTTAGAGTCTCACCCTGCTGTGACTCTTTGCTGGGGGCTTTTTAGGAGTTGATCTTTGCTAACCAAAACAGAAGCAAGAAGCCTGCCATTCAGTCAGGTTGCAGATCTTGGCCCTTGTGTGAAGGATCTTAATGGCATTCTGGTGTTTCTGTTCAGACTGCGACTGCACCTTCAAGGGGCGCTGCAAACTGCGGGAGCACTTGCGCAGCCACACGCAGGAAAAGGTGGTGGCCTGTCCTACCTGTGGGGGGATGTTTGCCAACAACACCAAGTTCTTTGACCACATCCGCCGTCAGACTGCACTGGACCGTAAGCTCCTGTGGGTGGGTTGTAAGCAGTCCTCTGGCTGGGCTGTTTGGCTTCCTAGAGATGCCTCTTCTCTGTAAGCAAAGGGCACGAGTGTGCTTGGAAGCAGCCTGGCCTCTCTGATGGCTGGGAACTCAAGACACTGCTGCAGGCAGAGCTGTTTGTCCTGTAAGGACCCAAGCAAAGTCAAAGACAGCTGATGTATGTGTGTGATGGTTGTTCCCTAGTTCTTGCACTGGCAGCACAAGGAAGCTGTGCAAAGGGGAGGCAGATTGGTCTTCGCAAATGATTTTGTTTGTCTCTGTAGTCAGTGTCTGTTATCTCTGCCTGGAGAGGAGGATTCCCAGTTGCACTGTAGCTGCCTCTTTCTCGTTTGCCATTCTTTATGCTGTTCTCTCTGCTGTGATCTCTTTTCTCACCACCCCCTCTTTCTCTCTGCCCCTGATGCTGCAGAGCAGAGGTTTCAGTGTTCTCACTGCTCCAAGAGGTTTGCCACAGAGAGACTGCTCCGTGACCATATGAGGAACCATGGTGAGTAAAGACCCCTTTTCCAGCTGAGGCCATGAAGAGTGTATGCGCTTCCCCTCTTTGTGGTAATGTTTTCCACCCACTTTCACACAGTGAACCATTACAAGTGCCCAATGTGTGACATGACCTGCCCTCTGCCCTCCTCCCTGCGCAATCACATTCGTTTTCGGCACAGTGAGGAGCGACCATTCAAGTGTGACTATTGTGACTACAGGTGAGGACCAGGGTTTTCCATCTTCCCGCCCTGGTGGCAAAGAAGCACCCAGAGATACCTGTGTGTGTGCTTCACAGTGTTCAACTTTGTTCCCTTATCATTTCCTTTTAGCTGCAAGAATCTCATTGACTTGAGGAAACATCTGGAAACGCACAGCAAAGAGCCAGCCTATCGCTGCGATTTTGAGGCTTGTAGCTTCACTGCACGTTCCCCCTGCTCCATCAAACTGCACTGCCGGAAAGTCCATGAGGTACAAAGAGAGCAGAGGGCTATTCTGCTGTGTACTGTCTGCCAGTGAGGGTGAGAACTGCTAGTGCAACATGCTGTACAGAAGCATGAGTTAAAAAACTAGTCATGTGAAGTGCCTCAGGCTGACTAGGGCTGCAGGAATGTGAGGTCAGGTTGCACTCCTCTCTTATTATTGCAATAGTATGTCCTGTCAGCCTTCTCAGAGAACGTGATTCATCCTTCCAGGCCTTCTAATCAGGCTCATGGGGTATTCACGTCTCTTTCTCTGCCCTTCAGGGTGACTTTGAGCCCCGGTACAAGTGCCATGTCTGTGACAAGTGCTTTACACGTGGAAACAACCTCACTGTCCACCTCAGGAAGAAACATCAGTTCAAATGGCCCTCAGGACATCCTCGCTTCAGGTACTGCCCAGCCTTAGCTTCTCATTACCTCCTCTCTAGTGCAAGAGACAGCTGAAACCACATCTTTTGTCTTACTGAAGCAGAGACCTGGCAGTGCTTGGGCTCTGATATTTATCTATAATGTGCTTAAGACCCATGTACTTTTAGGGTTTTTATCTTACTTGCATAATATCATATATGAAGCACTGGGCACTGCAACCAGTGTGCAACTTCATAGTGCCTCTTCCCTTCCTTGGCTGCAGCTTCAGGCTGCTGCCTGTCTTGTGGGAAGGGGCTGTAGTGTGACTGGCTCCATCACCTCTACTTATCTCTGCTCAGGTACAAGGAACATGAGGATGGCTACATGAGGCTGCAGCTGGTGCGTTACGAGAGTGTGGAGCTGACAGAACAGCTGCTCAAGGACAGAGAGAAGCGGGGTGAGGCACTGGATGGCTCAACTGAGTGTGTGGTGCTGTCTGAGGGTGAGGGCAACCTTCAGGGCATCATTCTGGAGGCCCCAGCAGAGGCTCAACCAATTGAACACTGTGTTCCTGAGCTGCAGGTGACCCAGCTACCCTCAGCCTCTTGCTGTGCTGACAGCCCTGAGCCAGCACGGCCCAGTGTCTTCCCAGGAGCAGCACTGTCATCGGGGAAAGAACCGGGCACCCCAGCCAGCCCCATCATCCATGTGGTGAATAGGACCAATGAGCATGGGGAGACTGAGACTGTGTATTATGTCATGGCCAGCACCTCCTCAGAGGAGAAAGTGGCAGCAGCTGATGGGCTGGCTATGGAGCTGGAGGAGAATGTCATGGACCGTCTGCAGAAGACAGCTGAGGAGCTGGGCATCCAGATCGTGTGAGGCGCTGCCTGCCTCTCTGCATGAGGAAAACTTGGGCCTCCATGGGATGTGCTGGTGGGGCAGGTTCAGAAGTGCTTGAGGGAGGGGGCTGAGCTTTTCTTCATCTGCCTGCAGCTGGCAAATTTCCTCCTCTGCTACCCCAGCCTCAGTGGCTGCTGATTCTGGTCGGCACAGGGAGAGTTGGAAGGACAGGTCTTTCTCATTTGTGGTCAAGTGATCTGAGCTGGAAAGAGCTATCTGTCTCCTCCTTGTGGGGATTAGGGACTAGCAAGCCTCCCCCACCCTTCCAGGAGGTTTGGCCTTTGCCTGTCACAGTGCTTCCCCTCTTGGTCACTCTTTGGTGATGTGGTCCCTGCTGCTGTGCAACTAAGTTGCTAGCACTTGCTGAGCCTGGTCCTCAGCTAGGATCTCCCCAGGCAGGATGGTGTGTTGAGTGGACACCAGCTGGAGCCTCTTCCCTGGGGAGACGAGTGGCACATAGCAGAGCTGTTCTCCACAATCCATACTTTGTTTTCCAGGGGTGGCATGTTCTCTGTTTGCCTTCATCAGTACTTACCTGCACATCATCTCTCCTAGGTTGTTCAGCTGGTGCTGTTAGTGGTGTTTGCACCACTGGTCCCATTATACTGCACTGATCCCTGGGAGGAGAGGGCTGGAGGTACTGTCTCTTGCAGGCTATTGCAGCACTGGGGAACTGGAAGCTTCTTTACTGCATTTGTCCTTCTCTGGGTTTCTCCCCCACATTGGGGTTTGGGTTCCTGGTTGGGCAAAGTGTTCTCTGGCAAGACAAATAAAAGTCAGACTGCTAAGCTAGTCAGTGTTGTGTGTCTGTTTCAGCCCCATCCCTGCCACCCATGGCATGTTGTGAGAGGATGAGACAGTTGCCTAGAGTCTGCAGTGCAGGAGGTGGGCACTGAAGAGCAGCCAGGATCTCTTCACACGTCCTCCGTTCTGCCGCTTCGTGCAGCTGCTGCCTTGGAGAGTGTGTTGCTCCACATCCCAGAGGTGGCACTGGAAGGCCAGGTTTCGCTCTGGCACTCGTTTCCTCCTGTGGGTTTGACTTCTGCCTCCTTCAGTGAAGTCACACCCTTGACTTCAGGGTGTGAATGTCAGCTGCCTCCGATGTTTGGTTAATATAGAGAGTAGCGTTGGGTGTTCTACCGCGAGTAGAGCAAGTGAAAGTGATTTTTCACAATAGGTAAATTCTTTACCATTTCCTGTACTAAAAAGCCCTCATCAGGTTGTGACTGATGATTGCTGATTGGGTTTGGCTGGATTAAAGACATCCTAAATGCTTGTTTGAAATCAACCAGTGTCGTACAGAATGAGCAAAAGACAGAGGTAATCTGGGCTTTGCAAGAAATGATTCATGAAAGCAGTCATTTTATTTGGGTTTGGTTTAGACCTCTGAGTAACTGCCCACACTTTTCCATTGTTTTATTCATGGTCCTCATCTGCCAGATGAAGTGTTTCATGGATTTATTTTCAGGTCCTGAGGGAGACAAATATGATTGGAATTTTATATAGATTCAATAAATTAAAATACCAAGCACCAGATGGAGCTTGGTATTAGTACACCTGGGGGGAGGGGGGGGGAACAAGGCAATAGGAAAGAATAAAACATATATGATTACCAAATATAATCAACACCATCCTTTCCAGAAATGTCTGTTTGCCTCAGGCTTGAAAAGCAGGCATTGAAGAGGGCTATAAACTGTGATTACAAGTGACTCATCAATGGCAAGTTAATCATGTTTGCTCTAAGTAGACTCCATGTAAAGCACGACTGAAAAAAATGCTGGATTTGCTCTAGGTTTTGAAAGTCTCCAATCTTAAAAGTGGTTTTATTTTCCACACATTCTTTCAGGAAAGCCCAAGGTGTATCAAGGTGTTAGAGTAAAGATTACAGTTAAGGAGTTACTGCAGCAGAGAAGAGCACGACAAGCAGCAAGCAGTGCAGCAGTAAGTAAAACTCTTGGTGGTGTCTGCCTTGTCTCTTAATCTTTCTCTCCAAGACTGTAATCTCTGGGCCAAGTAGACTGCCTGTCTGAATGTAGCAGGCTGGTGAATACAGAGGAGAAGAACATTCAGCCAGTGTAAATGCAGCAGTGATCCAAACACAACATCAGATCATCACCTCTTTGGTGATGAGTCTTTAGTGCGGGGAGAAAGCAGAACTGGTGCTGCAGAAACATAACTCATTCTGCAACGGAAGGGCCAATATGGGCAAATTTTGGTCCAACAGCAACTCCAGTATCATTACATTGGATAAGCAAGAAAGGCCATAGTCACTGCCCCACATGTAAAATATGGCCTGGTCAGGCTGATGCATCAGCATCAAAGTTTGTCTAGCAGAAAGGAAGAAAACAATGCATGGGCAAAGACCCCTTAAGCAAGGCTCCATCCTGCTCCATTAGGGCTCCTTAGCATAATATTCAAGTATACTTAACTAAATTCTGGTCTCTAATGTTTTTCAGTACCACCTGGGCAGCTCGTAGCCTTATCCCTTCTAAAGGACAGGATGGAGATCCATGTGCATACACACACACATGTACACTCTCACTTTTCCAGTCTTTGTAGGAGTCCTCTAGCTCCAGCCACTCTTAGGGATTTGCATAAAGAGGTTGGTAAATCATTACTTCTTCCTGGTTCATGACATTACAGCTTTGGATGGCTTTCAGATTTATCTCCACCTCCTGCACCTCGTTGCAGCTGATTGCACAGAAAGCTGATCAGCCTGCAACCTACAGGCAGGGAGGACTGGGTGAGCAGTGCACAGAGCTGCTTGGCTTTAGAGATGCTAGGCTACTTCTCCCCTCCAGCCCTGACAGAATCAACCTCTCCATCACAGCAGATGTCACAGGCTGCATGGAACTGGTTTTTGCTTCTCATAGCGAGTTTACACAGCATTTGTTTTGCCTGCACAGGAAAAAGTGGCAATGCAGGAGGTAGCCTTTGTGCTTTGCAAAACACATGCATTGTCTCGGAGAGGCCCCAGAGGTAGGGCTGGCAGGATGAGCTACCTCTGTGCACTGAGAAAAGCTGAACCTGGAAACTTCTGCTGCCAGTGGTATAGCTCTGTCTGCCTTGTTATGTATCTGCAGCCAAAGAGGGGTACTCCTGTGGGTACTTCCAGCCCAGAATAGCTGCTATTTAGTGAATTAAATGCATGGGGATGAGCTAGAAAGTGGTTGCTAGGGAGACGAGCCACTCATTTTTAATAAAGGAAACTAAATGGAGATTTTATGAATTAAAACTGAGGGAAAAAACCCGAACCCAGTATTTGTATTTACAGACTAAAATCCTGGCCCCAGGCAGCAAGCATCGAAACTCCTATCACTTTTGTGGTGGATTTCTTTACTCTGGCAGGTTAGGTCCCTAGAACAATTGATCTGTCTGCTTCAACTTCCAGCATCCCTTACAAAATGAGACTGTCCAATTTCACAGAGGCACGTAGCTGTGTTAAGAGTGGGGAGCAATGTCAGAGCTGATTCTCAAATGACATCAACCCCAAAAGCGGCAATCCAGTCTGGTGCCCAGCCACGGGGATACCTGCAATTGTCTTTAGTCATGTTTCAAGAGTTATCCCTACAATTTGTTAACTACTCTCAATCATATTTATCCCTATAAATTCTTTGGGATCCCTCCACTGTGGATCGTGGTCCTAGAAATTAACACTTAGTTTCAAAGGCAGTCACATCTCTGCTGAATCAACAGTAATAGGGAGAGCACCCTAACAAGGTGCTCTGTCAACAGCTTTACACCAAGTTGGTGTTGTGCTCCTCCAGTGTCATTACAGGCTCAAGAAAAAATCATGTTATGCACATTAATCTTGTTCTGTTAATGCTAGGGAAGTTTTCCATATTACATCCACGAGGTAAATAAGGTTTACATAAATCTGTTGAAGAGAAATCCTGACTTACCTCAGCACACAGAAGAATGCTCTACTGTGTTACAGTATCTGCAATTCCTTTTCTTCCCTTCTCTTTGGTCAGGTTTCCTGGGGCAGCAGCAGCATCCAGTTTCCAGAGTCTGTGTCTCCACCTCACCCAGGTTGGTACAAAGCCCATCCACATGTCCCTTTCCACCCCCTTCCCAATTTTTCCCACAGCCCAGAATCTTTCCAGCCCTTGGTTGAGGCAGGCACCACCAGATAGCAGGCAATGCAGCCAATCAGCACATGAAAGGAGCACATGAAATGCAGATGAGGATCCTGTAAGGCCAGCAGGGTACATATTACCCCATTCAGGAGCACAATCACATGCTCTCATTTGTGCAGTTTATTTTCCTACAGTAAGGAGCGAGGTCTCCTTCAATAAGGGATGCTCATCCCCTAGGGAATAACACTGCTGGCGTCACCATCTCCAGGCTGCAGTCTGTGGGTCTGAATGGATCTAGAGTGTCAGATCGCACTGGAGCACTTTGCTGATCTCCAGCAGTTGGCTGTTCTCACTCTCCTGGCAGCATCCATGGGAGTGAGAGGAGTGTCAGGTTTTCAGCAACACAAAGAGTTTCTTCCTCCTGTATGTGAATATCCAAGGAAAGTGGAGAGGGGTGGAGGGTATAGCAGTTTGAGCTTGCAGGTCGTTCAATTATTCTACACTCGAAGCAGAGACCTAAGTGTTGGCCAGGTGTGGATATATACATTGTACGGACAACCATCAGTATTTAGGAATCAATTTGCTTATATGAATAAGGAACTGTGAGACATACCACAGCTTTTTCAGGCTGGAAAGTCTCCATCTGTTTATGTATTGTTCCTTCCTCCTCCCCACATCCAGCTAAACACTGCCACACTGAACTTGCAAACTGTTAGGACACTGAGCGACTCTCTACTTATGTACAGTTCCATTGCCTTCAGGCCTGTGCCCCTCCATGTGGACAGACTTTGCTTTTAACTATATTTGAACACAGCATGAAAAGGTAATCATTCTGAAAAGTCAGATGTGCTTTCATACCACAGCAAGAGTGTTGCAGTACATTGAGGGTCTGACCCTATGGCTTTCTAGGAACTCACTCATAACACCATGTGGATGCAATGCCGCATTATCATTGATTTGCTCCATTTTGTCTGCTCAGAGGTTTGTGTCCTGACTGGCCGTTTGGGGTATTAAAGAGCAAATTGTTCTTCTGTTACCCTCTTCTTCCTGTAGATGTAGCTACCTTGCATCTGAAGACTGGGTGAGGCAAAAGCGCAAGCCATCTGCCAAGCTGTGAAGCATAAATCACTGCATAGTAAACTTCTAGGTCTGTAGGCAGCTGACATTTGAAGGGAGGCTAGAGGATCAAGAGTCTGAGGGAGTTTCCAGCTGGATCCCTGTCCAAAACGGCTGGAGCCAGAATTGTTTCCAGTGGTATTTACAGATTTTTGGAGCTTTCCAAAGGGACTAGATTTCCCCAAGTTATTTGCATGCTTTTGAGCATCTTCCTCCTGGTGTCTGCTTCCCTAGAATATTCACCCTAAACTTGAAGGACCTTTTTCTTTGTCTAAATCCATAGGGCTACTGAACATACGAGAATACTGAAAGCTGACCTGGGGCAACACCTGCCCTTTGTGAAGACAGATACTGAATAATCTGCTACTGTCTGGTTTACCTTCTCTCCTAGGACCTTTTGACGCAGAACCCATCTCTTCTGTTCCCAACTCTTGTCCATCATGGCAGTTTTCAAATTGTCTCTCCTGTGAAGAAAGCCCTAGCTATTTGGAACAACTGGTAGATTCCTGTCTTCAGACAGATGCACCCTCAGACCCAGCCTTCAGTGATTTACAGACGTCCTCACACTACACCTCAGATGCCTTCCAGCCAGTCCCACACTGCTTTAACCAGGGCCTGGTAAGTTTTGTGTCCCAGGGGAACAGAACAGGGAGGAATGTCCTTTCTACACATCTGCAGATTTTCTGTAAAGGATAGCCCGCTTCTTGCTAGGGGTTGTCTAACTCACAGACACGCTCTCTATTAACACTAATGTCACAGGAACTGCCTCTTGGGTTTAGGCTTCCAAGGGCCAAACCGTCTCCTCAGATAGCCAGACCCTCCTGAGAAAGGTGATAGCATTGAAATTCTGGCTGCTGTCCACATTTCCCCAAATGACACCTTGAAACATGCTGTGTTTTGTTGTTTGTTTTGTTTTTTCTTTTGTTTTCTCTCAAACTCTAGGCTGCTGGATCCCCCAGTTCGGCTGATCTCTCCAGCCCGTTGAACTATAGCTGCTCTCCTCCTCAGCTATCTCCTTTCACGCCACTGACCCGCAGCCCACCCTCTGCTCTGGACTCCGAGACTTACAGCTACCCTGCAGAGGAATGGTCCTGCCATACCCCCTCCACATACACCACCTCTGCCTGCTGCTGCACTGCCTATGGCTCCCAGCATGCAGACAACAGGGTCCCACAGTACTTCCCCTGCCCCAGCACGGATTGCATGGACTACCTACCGCCCATGGCCATGGCCGATGACTTCTTCAGAAGGGATAGGAGCTGTGACATCTGCTATAGCTAATGGGGACTGTGGTTTTACACATCCACTGTATCCAAATCAGATTAATTGCCCATGAACTATGCAAAGCTGTGCTGCCTAACACAGTTCAGTTCATTCTTCACTACTCACACATTTTCTACATGACACTGTCACTACATAATCCTCCTGTCTTGTAAGGTCAGGGGTATTGGGGTGTTTTGTTGTGGTGGTGGTGGTGGTTTGGGGTTCTTTTGCTGCCTTACCAAGCACATGTAATTAAGCACTTTTTGATACAAATAAATGATTTGGTACATATGCTGAAGCCTGTTCATTCCTCTTGTACTTTTCTGCTAATGGTGCAGGATCCTGAACCTGTTTCTCATAAAGGTGAGGAAGAGAGACTTTCAGCAACCTATACAGAGAGTAATTACTCACCAGCATGAAAGCAGCTTACCCTTTCCAGCAGATAGAGTCTGCAGCAGATAGTCTATATGTATCTCAACACCCAGCACACTACCTACAGAGAAAGATGTACATTACCCTGCTCTGACATGGATCTGCAGTTTTGTGGCCACTGTTTCTGCACAGACTGCCATGATGATATTCTCTAGCAATCTTGCAGAGAAGGAAAGCTGCTGTTTTCCATGCGAGCCCAGGGCTTAGCCTATGGGTCATGTGCCAGAAAGGCCCCTCAGGCCTGCACAGAGATTGAATTCAGTGCCAAACATCTTTGGCTGCTGATCAACACCAGCTTCCCTCTAAAGGCAGGGTTTCAGTGAGAGGCTGCTGTAGTTTGGCAGCCCTTTGTATAGTTTGGTCTGTTGATATCAGGTTTTCTTCACCGTTCAGTGTAATCAACTGAACAGGAGCTAAAAGATTTATTTTTTAAGTAGATAATGGGAAAGTTTTATCATACCTGAGGATTCCCTGTTTCTTGCATAAACTCAGACCTTTCTAAGACTATGTCTCACCTCCTTTCAATAACACATGGTGAGGCAGACTGCCAAGCCACCCATTTCTCAGCTGAGTACCCAGCCTGGAAAGAAAGAAGCACCTCTCTGTGTTAAATCCAACACTAATGAAAAGAAAAACAACTGCAAGTTAGTAGGGAAGACAAATACATAATTTAACTAGCTGTATTGGTGAATGTACAGGGGAAAGTGGTTTGTAAGCATTCAACAAGACAAGTGCTCATATTAACATGTCTTACAGCAAGGTTAGTAAGCATCCCAGTCTACACAGCAGTGCCACCAAGAAACTCTAGTAAAGTGTTACAGTCTAACAACATATCTCTTGCCTCCACATCAGGCAGATATCTAAATCTAATACATTATCAGCAGACTGCACATTTATCAATGTCTGTACAGCTATCAGTGGGCACACTGCGTCTTGAAGAGGACTGCTCTGCACTTAATGGTGTGCAGTGGAGATGTTGTGCTTATCATTGATGGCTGCTGTTTAGGCATGACCACTTCAGAATGGCAGTGTGAGCATGAGCAGTACAAGCCACCCTACATCCCATTCTTATTCCTATTCCTTGGATGTTGCATGGCTCAGGCAAAAAACCCCACTCCTCCCAGTGGGGAAAGCTGGAGGGCTGGTCTGGTCTCACCACTGAGCTTCCACACTTACAACAGCTTCCATTAAGCAAGTAGCACTATCCTCCATCCCTTGCTGCCTCTTCCTATTTTTCTGCTGCTTTTCCTCCAGTTGTTTTGTAATCCCCTTGCCAGGGACTGGAAACATGTTTTAGACACTGTTCTACAGGTGACACATGCACTGCAAGTAAAAGCTTGCTGACTGTTGACATAATGATGTCTTGTTGATATAAGAAAGGAAATAAAGCCTTCAAAAACAACAGAGAAAGACTATTCAAAGGTTGATTGTGCATTTTCTGGTTATGAGGAACATTTTCTCTCCCCCCTCCTTTGTCCCCTCAAAAAGGGAGGGTGAGTTAAAGGAAAGTAGTTTGGGTCACATCTCCAACAGAGTTGGCACAGCACTACCAAAACATTGGCATTTTGTGAGTCCCTGCCAGCTGAAGTTCTGCCAACCTATATAAACACGTTTACACAAAAGTGAGGGTCATCCCATTGTTACAGAAGCCATGAATAACTCCAGAAGTAACCTGCAGCTACAGAGAACATTAAAGGTTCGTATTTTCAGCTTCTTTTCCAATTGCACAGACTATTTGATCAAAAAGATTTGCTTGCCAACTGACTGGTGACTTTTCTATGGTGAAACTTAAGAACATTTGTTTGGTGATAACAAGCCTTTGTTATCAGCAATTTATCCAAAGGCACAGATAGGAAGAGATAAACTGTGCAAATAAAGGAGTATCACATGCTGCCAGTACTGCTAAAGTTACAAAAGTTACAGTTCCCCTGAAAGAGTCATCAAAACCTGAGGGGTCAACTGTGAACTGAGATACTGCTCAAATCAATGAAATTCAGGCCAGCACAAAGTCTTAACATTCAGGCCACCTTTGAGCCTTAAAAGAGGTTTTCTTTACACACAGGCCTGGAACTGCTTGGCTTGACAGGGAAAGGTGCCTTATATGCATGGGGAAGCAGCAGCCTCCAACTGTCTCGTGGATCCAGGCCAAACACAATATGAACGTTGTTCACTGTTGATTGCAGTTGGCTTCAGAGCAGGCCTCTAGTGCATGAGCTTTGGGAAGCTGAACACAGATGTGCCTGTAGAGAGAACAAATCCTTCCTGGGTCGGTCATGGGTTCTTCCGTCTACAAATCCCATCTGTCAACTCTGAGTAACAGGCTGCCAGGGTGATGCTTTGAATGAAGCCACATCCATTCCTCCCCAGACAAGTATTTTCCCTCAAGCCCTGGTGATGGTGATGTTTATAGACTACAAGTCACTGACGGTGTTGCTCTGTATTAAACATCCAACAGCAGGCAGATACAAAAATGAAGAGGTAAGCCACTCCAGTAAACAGCTCATGTATTTTTTTCTCTTGCTGCAAAAGGATTTCTGCCATCTCATAGACATTTCTAAATGGCAAAAAAGCTTTTTACATTTTCTCTAGTGCATCACACACCACATGAGAGTCACAATTTTACAGTTTTTTTGCAAGCAAGCTCAAGAAATGGATATTTCATTGATCATTTTGTCTTGATGCACAGCACTAACTCACTGATGCAGTTATCACTCAATTCAGGGCTTGCTGTAAAATCCCTTCAGAGTAATAAAGCACATGCTTTTGCTGACCTATGTCCAGATACATGCAAATTTATGCAAACACATGCAAATACAAGTCTGTTTTTTATTGTCAGCGGATGTTGGCAGGTTTGTAAATATGATGTAGTGAGAAGCAACAGCAAAACAGCAGAGATGAGGTCTGTGAAATTTGAGATCTCTGCATTTCTTAAGAACTTTTGTTCAAGTCTGCTAAACAGTTGTTTAAGCAGTCCAGGTCTGACAGTCTGACAAGGGCTTTAGAAAACCCTCTTTTGAGTTAGTCAGTGAGGGAATAAAGGAAGTTACAGCAGTGATTTCAGACATCTGCCCTTCATCTTGTTGTTTAGTCCTGTTAGAAAAAATGACTTGGGCAACACTGAGGAATCAGTGAACTCTAATTCAGAATGTGTACTGAAGATGAGACACCCTCTGTGAAGGGGCTTTCTCTTCCATTCCATTCTCTTCTCTTCCATTAGGCATCTACCTTCAATCCTATTGACCCAGCAGACATTGTTGCCAGTTGATTGCACAGCAATTCACAAATCATTTCACAGAAAGGATAAGAAGAATCTATTAAAACACCCCCTTAGATAATAATGGGAATAGAAAAGCACTTACCACATTGCACTCTGTGTACCCGCACACACAGCTCAAAGACTTTCTACCCTGTCCATGCCTAAAAGCTGTTGAAGACCCAAAGGAAGCCTTGGTCTCCTATACAGGCATTAGCTCCGGTGATGTTTCAGCTCCTCACTCTGAAGCACTTCCAGAGCACTTCCAGAGCTGCTAATTGCCATCAGAGCTGGAAACTTGGATTGGATCAGATGACTCAAAGAGGAATCCCTTCACTGAGAAGCACGCAGGAGCCACACAAAGCTGTACTGCTGAGAACCTGCCCCGCTGAGAACCTTCCCCATGTAGTTGCACTTACAAGCATCTCCCTTCTTAAGTGGGGTGGCAATGGACAGCTGCTTCAGCTTTCTTCCACAAAGTGCTAAGAAATGGGGTAGTAGCAGCTTGCAGAAACCCTCTCTTGGAGCTCGAGTTCAAATGTCCATTCACTCAAGTAAAATACAGCCATGGATGACTCTTCAAGATGACATGACTTCTTCTATCCAGTCTTTTCCTCCCCCTCAGGTTTGAGCATTCCCAGGCTAGCAGGCACAGTGAAGGTAATTGCATATCAAAAAGGCTTCAACATTTCAACCAGTACCTCTGTTACAGAACCTAACAAGAGGCACAGGTTGACCATGTCCAACAGCAGTATTTCTCAACCTTTTATAACCAAACTACTGGCTACTTTTATAATCAAACTACTTCACCACTATGAGTTTCAGTTGCCACCAAATCAAGTATAGGTTGGCTATTTATGTAATAGCCATTTGCTTTGCTTGCCTCTTTGCTTGCAAGCAATGCTTGAGGTTTATTAGTATTCTGTTGACAAAATAAAGTTTTTAGACATTTGAAAGCTCATTTTCTGATATGTTACTCATAGTCCACAGGTTGAGAAACACTGTCATCCCACCCTGATTTAAAGACACTAGGAGCACAGATGTTTTGATTTTTCTAAGAGTGCAATTAGCAAGCTGAGGTTGAAGCCATTCCAGAAGCTGCAGGCAACCTAGGATCTGGCATTTTGGTGACAGGAAATGAATGCAGATGCAACTTTCCCTTTCTTCAGCAAATGCCTAACCTGCCAAAACAATGTAGACGTTCACAA
>JBCJKH010019444.1:0-18995 GCA_039877255.1 Loriculus beryllinus
CTGAACACAGCTGGTAGTTTAATGTATTTGCACTCTTCACTGAATTTTTTTGATTTGCTTTATTAAAAATATAATTTAATGTTAAAAAGTGTTTGATGTTGTGTAACCCACTCTTCCCTGGGGAGATTATTCCAAAGGCTGATTGTTCTCATTGTGAAAAAATTTCCTATTGTGTCCAGTCTGAATCTCACCAGGAGTAACTTATACTCATGACCCCATGCCTTTTCCATGCAATTCCTTGCAAAAAGGGAGGTAACCATCTTTTAAATACTGGAACACGGTGATAAAGTCTCCCCTGAGCCTTCTTTTCTCTAGGCTGAACAAACCCAGTTCTCTCAGCCTTTCCTCCTATGGCAGGCTTCCCAGTCCTTTCATCATCTTTGTGGCTCTTCTCTGGACCCTCTCCAGCCTGCCCACATCTTTTTTTGTGCAGCAGGGACTGAAACTGAACACTGTACTCCAGGTGTAGCCTGACAGAAACTGAGTAGAGGAGGGTAATGACTTCTTTATCTCTGCTGGTGATGCTCTTGTTGATGTAACCACATATTTTGTTGGCTTTCTTTGCTGCAGCAGCATACTGTTCACTCACACTGATATTGTTCCCACCAGGACCCTTAGATCCCTCTCTAGAGAGCTGCTCCCCAGCCAGGAAGGATCCTAGCCTATCTTGCACTCCTGGATTGCATTTACTCAAATGCCAGACTTTAGACTTGTCCTTGAACTTCATAAGGTTCTTGTTAGCTCACTCTTCCAGCACAGGCTTTTCTTCCAAAGTGCTGCCTTCTCTTCCAAGGAAGAGAATCCCCTTTACTTGTTAATATACAGCACCCGCATGGTGAGTTAAGTTTAGACCTAGTAGTCAGAACTACTCAGAGTACTTATTAAGGCTGCAGGCAGATGATTCAGTCCTGGCCAGAATAAGTGAACAAGACATGGAAAACTACTGGATGTGACATGAGAAATTACCAGATATGAGAACAGTCAGATACTGACACAGGTTACAGGTAGCACCATAAGGAATGGCCAGATTTCACACACAGTTAAGAAGGAGTTGAGTCAGAGATGACCAAACTTCACAGCTAGTTGAAGGGAAGTACTGGAGCCCTGTAGGGGAGTACTGCAAGGCCAACAGCATCCAAGTAACTGTGTCAGAAATGCCAAATGAGGCCAGGATTACAAAATACCAATGTCAGAAACACCAAATTTTGTTATGGATGTAGAAAAGCTGGGACTAGTGGAGAAAAAAGGTAACCAAGGGTGGGTTGTTTATTCTGGAGAAGACTGGTCAGAAGGGGGAGGCACAAAGACAGAGAAAAGGAGAGCCATCAGAATTGAAAAGGAATAATGCAAGTCATGGAACAACAGTTGTATGGAGGTACCCATCAAGAGCCCTACCCTTAATCACCACAGCTGGACCTCTACAACAAACCAACCTGTTGGTCTGACCACAACACAAGTTCCAAACCCGCTTATGCAATCAGGACGGCTAGGGCAGCAGCTGTTTTCTCTGGTTGGCATCCAGACAGATGGATCAAGCATCCCAGTATTGCTATATCCACATCTGTTACATGCTTGATGGCATCAGTAACTACATACCATTTCATAACACGCATCTCAATAAAACTAAATGTCTTGCTAATTTCTTTGCCTCTGAGAGTAGTATCTTCACATAACCACACAGAACACAGTTAATAAAGAAAATTAATTTTTCAATCCTATTGACCTGGCACATTGGGAAGAGCAATAGAGGTTTTGGAGTTGTTCATACTGCAGATACCATGACCATGTAAGTACGTAAGAAAATAGGCAGGCAACTTCAGAGAAAACAATTATTTGCCAGCCTTCCAAAAGGAAAGAAATACAACCTTTGTGGAGGTTTGGCAGACATTCTGGAAGCCTATATTCTAACAAAGAAATAAATTAAAATACAGTCTGATCCTCTAATGTCTGTACTCTACTTTTTACATTAATCTCTCAAATAGCACCTGACAATCTGTCAAATCTTTGTCCAGCGTTTTGTAGCAGCAGAAACAGGTTTAGATACTTTCTACTGCTGTTATTAAAATAACTAGCTACATGAACTAGAGGTTTAAATCCTAAGATGACAAGTGGGGCTTTCCATCTTCTACAGTAATTCTATTTTTAAATGATATTTTAAAGTAGTATTTCAATACTGACATTCACCAATATATTAAGCCACCTGGATGAGCTTACACCACATTCCTTTTGAAGTATCAAAACACCGATACATGCAGTAAGAATACATCTCCTACCCTTTGATATTTGTAGAATTGACTCCACACAGGGTTTCTCCACCCCTGTCTCATAAATAACACATCCTTTGGCCCTACAGCATGCATACCAAAATCTTTAGCAACATTCAGTTAAACCTAGCTGTGTATTCTATGCATTATTTTTCTCCAGGAGAAACCACCTTAAAGTACAACAGAAAAAATCTCAAAAATGCATATTCCAAAATAATTCTGGTGAAATAAGAATGTAATCAAGCGACAGCAAGACAACAGCAAGGTTCTCAATATGAATGCTAAGTACTAGGAAAACAGATAGAAAACTGCTGACCCATATGTACTGTAAAATCTGAATGAAAACTTATTTCAGTAAAAGCTTTGCATTAAGACAGCAGGATGTACATTTAGTCAAATACATACCTATTGACAGAAATGTTCTATACTGCGTTACTCACTGCAAATTAAAAGCACCAAGATGATGCCTAAGCATAATGTGTCATAGGAAGTAACAGAAATTGCATTATCGCATTAAAAATTTTTTGCTATCTTTTGTTGAATTACTTGTATTTTAAGACGTAATTCTTTATAAAGCACTTCAGGTTTGACTGTGTGCTAAGATACCTTCCAAAGATTCTGCCAAGCATCTGTAGAGCTCCATGCTCAAATCTCCTGAAGCTTGATACCTGACTTTTTTATGAACTGTCAGTAGCAAGTACTGCTAGTTATTTTCTGACTGACTTCATGGCATGCATAACAGCTTTTATCACTGCATGCAAATTAAGACACGAGTTTTCATCTCTTATGATCTTTGTTGACACCCTTTGCCTTTAAGCAGATAAAAGTCTTCAAGCCATGTTGATCTTAAGATTTCACACACTGCCATTATTTCTGACTTCTGCTATAATGGTCAAATTAACAAGTGATAGTCTCTTTATTCCAGTCACCACTATGTCATTATATTTGCCTTTGAATCACAAATTGTAGAGAAATGTGTTTCAGCTCACCAGAGTATACTGCTATCTACACGACTACCACCACCAAACACCTGCTAACAAACATTTAGCACTCACAGGATTTATGCAATTAAGCCAAAGCCAGTGAGAATCTGACAGGCAAAAGATATTAGACTTATATCATTCAAGCCATCCACTAACTGAAGAACTCAATTTTGAGACTGCCTGCACCAAACCTGACTGATGTCTGCAAATCACAGGTTTTCCATTTACAATTTTCATTTAGGTGAAAGTGATAAAAAAAATTCATATAACTCACTCCTACCTGTTACTCCAGTCACATAAAGGTTTCATTTGAATCACAATTAAACCTTACCACTTTATATTTTCACTCCCTAAATATATTTTATTTTTCTCTAAAAACACCAATTCAAATTTAAGTTATACCTGAGAGCACTCTGCATTTATATAATTTATAAATCAGCAATAAGCAATTTAAGTATCATGGGAATTTCAGTACACAGGTGAAGCTTTCCTCACTACATATATTTGTTTATAACTCAAGAAAGTAATGACTATCATGGATTTCTTCTGTCTTCTTGAAGGCACTTAGGCTTATGTGACTTAATTTGTTAACTTTGCTGTCAATGTGCTAAATTTACCCCAAGAGAATCAGGCCCCTTTGTACTTAACTAAATCCAAGATTCTAAATTTTACATACAGGGTCTGCATGGAAAAAGTTATTTTGCGAGCAATATGAAAGACAGAAAACACAGCAAAGTTTGGCATGGCATTTAAGTCTTAACTTTCAGCTTCCTGATATTTGTCAATCTGTATCAGATTTAACCGTAAAGTTCAACATCAATACACTACACAATGTATTCAAATGCAGAGATACACTTTTCTTCTATCTTCAATAAACAATTTTAATTCCTGAACTCACCTGATTCCCTTGCTTCTCACACAGCCCACTGTGGCATTTCTCTATCTAAAATTCATGAATTTTACTACTAACAGCTATATCATACAAGTTTCAATTTCAGAATTATTCTTTCTGTCAATAAAGCATGAAGCAGGATATAGATGGTACCTAACAAAGTTGGACTGACTTACAAGCAAAGAGATGCAGGTACTCTTTTTGTATATTTAAAGACTATTTCATCTGACAAAAAGCATTAGAGGAACATCTGATGTATCAAAACCACATATTAAATTTCAAAACCTGAAGATTCTTAAGAAGTCTTACATCTAGCCAGGCACATTGAAGAATGGAAATCTTTTTTCTCCTCCTTTGGAATAAAAAATCTGAAATCGGATCAGTAACATGAATTTGTTCCTACAATGCCTTTAGGAAGAAATGTTGAGTTAATTACTCAATTAGAGAATATTTACTTTGTAATTATAATGTCATGTTCAGTCATATTTAATTGTTTTTTTCCAAAACACCCAAAGGCAACGATCCACATCTTAGCCTGAAAACCTGAAAAATTTAAGACAAATAACAGTTCCATTTAGAGAAGCATATTTTAAACATATGATAAAGCATCCTTTAAGGTTAGATGCATCTCCAACAATATTTTCCTTAAAACAACTGGCTCATAAGATTAATACACATGATGGAAAGATAGCTAGATTTCTTGGTTTCATTTCTCAGTCTGGTTTGAAAACCATTAAGTCTCCAATCACCTTTAAGATTTACTTTATTTTAATCTTCTGTCTTTTATCAAAGCAGCACATTTTCTCTCCCTCTTAACTGTGCTAAATTTGTCAGTGCCTAGCTCAAGAGACTGATGAATCTTGTGGATTTCTTTAATTTCCTTACAGGTGCCACATTAAATAACCTTTTTTTTTGTTTCTTCCCACAGGCAAGGCTTTAACTGGTACCATGATAACTCTTCTCAGCTGCTGAAGGAGATTCAACTTGCTGGTCTCTTTTCATGGATTCTAAATGTTTTGCCTGCTGAGACAGCAACTGAGATTTAGAATTTAATAACTGGGACTAAAAAAAAAACAAACCTCACACACACACAAAAAAAAAAAAGAAAATTGCAAAGTCCTCTACAAATGCAGTCTTAGCATTTCTACATAAGCTTCTGACATCCCAGAGAACATCCATTAACAGTTACCTCCATTTTCTTTAGTCCATGGGGAGAAAAAAGAATCTAAATCAAAGTTAGGACCCTATTCTTGTTTGGATTCAAGCCCTACAGTCATCACTTCCCTGACGATTTTATGTGCAGACATATATATCCCAACAGTAAGTAATCAGATTCAGTTAAATGTTTATAAATTATAGCAGGATTCATCTATTGACCTGGTATGTTAACATCTATTGGAACATTAAACATTGAACTACTCATAGATTTCTACTACCTCATCATTACATGTACCGGTCTCTGACTCTAGCCACAGAATAGAATAGAAAGCTCTTCTAGCACAGTGCAGGAAAACAACCCACTTATGAACTCAGTGTGCCTATAAGAGCAATTGAGACTCCAGACTTACCTCGCCTCACCTACAACATGAACTATAATAAAACCAAGAAAACTGTTCAAAAAGGTGTGCTGCCCAGAAGGCAAAAGCTCCTCAAGTCTTCCACCTCAAAGTTTCAACAGAGAGCCATGGTGTCTGATTAAACACAGAAACATGGTTGCAGCTTAGCTATCGGCTGATATATGCAAATTAGCTCTCCATCTTTAAGTAAGCAGATTTCAATATACAGAACAGATACTAGGAAAAAATGTTTGAGGTTTGTTTTTTCTTTTTACCACAAGGGTAGCTAAATACAGCAACAGGCTGCCCAGAGGAAACCCTGTCCTCAGAGACATTAAAGACTTGACTGGATGTGGCTCTGAGTAAAACCGACTTTTCAACAAGTCTTGCTCTTTGTATCACTCTCATCATTATGTCCCATCCATGGAAACTGACAGAAACTCTTTAAAGGACTCTTTCATGCAAAGATTTATATGTCATATTGACTGCACCCTGATTTATTCCATGACAACCTTGCAATAACAACAGGTGCCCTTGTGATCATACAACAATCACTGTATTTCGGAGCTCACAGCATGACCACTCTACCACCTAAAACTACATCTGCTTTCTGGCAGAAGCGACATAAGCTCATCACTGTGCTCTCTGCTCAGAAGACTGACTGACTGACTGACTTCCTCTTGCATAAAAAACAAAGGGCAGGGTGAGAAAAAAAAATTCTCATGGTAAATATTAGTTTTATATATTTTTTAGCTTCCATTAGCAAAATTACACACAAAACATGCCAATTTTATATTATGTAAGAGATGAACTATATCAAAACAAAAAGTATTTGGTGGCAACCAATATATCTAAATGCATAATATTGTTGTCTTTTCTTAAAATTGGTGATGCCAAAATCCAACAATAAGTATCCTAATTAGTATACTTTCTCTCAAATTCATCTCATCCCCATTAGCTAAATAAGAAACAGTGTTTTAGATAAAAGATTGACTCAAACCCAAAAAATACTGGGGTTTTCTACAATCTTAAATAGGCAATTAAACAATTTAATAATATTAAGTTTTGCAAAGCATATCTCTGGCACTGGAAAAAGCTTTCTTCAGTGTTGATCCTATTGTTGCTTTCAATAATTCAAGAGACTTTTACCGTACATGGTCACATCTGTCAAGTTGTTTGATAGACAACAAATTTATACAACACATTTGCTCAAAAGAAATCTTAGATTTGCTATTCCTGAACTTCAGTGGCTCTGTTCCTTGAATTAATTCCCAGAAAGGGTTAAACAACACAGTTTCTAACAAGTCAGATGGCCACAATGACAATTTGCACACGTACACAGACATGCAAAAAAGTAAAATTAATAATGATTCCCACTCAGATTGATCCTATTTTAAGGACAGATGTAAACCCATTTTCCACAAAATTGAAAGAAACTGAGCCAAACCTAAGCATACATGGTAACATTGCAGGTATATGACATTTTCTTTAAACTAAAATGTTCTGTGGAAACAAAACAAAAAGATGAAGACAAATAATTAAAAGTAAATATCTTAGTAGGATAAATTAATTTAATGGTTGGACTTGATCTTAAAAGCCTTTTCCAACTTAGTTGATGCTATAGTTCTATGATTCTAATTAATTCCACATGGCAGGAATGTGTCACACCTGCTGCAGTGAATTACACAGATGTAACCCCAAAAATACATTGTGGAGCAGAGATGCAACTATGAGTGGGTTTGTAAGGGTGCCTTGGTTGGGGAGAGGGCATCAGCTTGGCTCTTCAGAAGCAAGTGTTCATAAGGGCAGAAACTCAGACACCAGTCAGCAGGAACACTGATGATGACCTAACCCAAACTGGTCTCTATGACTGAAGAGAATTTCAAAGAAAATCTTTCAAGAGTATATACTTTAAATCCCATGTCTTTAGCTTGATACTTAAAATACTTCTTTTAAGGATATGAAAAGGTTGAATGCACTTAAGCACTTTTTCTGAAGACTCTACTAGTCTTCTCTACAAGTAAATGCAGTGCACTATATTACTCATAATGTTTAAGTAGTTATTTAACATTCTATTAACTATTTTTATACTACACTGCTATTTCATATTATATTAAGCACTTAACACCTAGTGAATGTCCCAAGTACTTAGAGGAAAAAAAATAATACTTTATAAATACAAGCATTTATCGTTAAACCTGTGAGGGTTGGAATTTTAGTGCTGTGTTTTTAAAACACTGATTCAGATATTTTTCTCCAAAAAGAAATCCTGAAGGTAAGTGTCAAACCACTTAGAGGTATTCTTTATGCCCTACAACGAATGCCTATTCTGACAAACATGTATAGCAAGATGAGAGCACAAAAACAAATGCTCAAAAATGAAGACTCGGTCTGATCACTTTATCACCATGAAAAGAGCACTGTTTCTCCTATACGTTAAAGCATTGCCCCAGAAAATTATAGGAAATACAAGTGGCATTCTGAAAATAGAGCAGAAAATTAAAGCAAACACTCAATAAAACCATTGGAGATGTGGACTAGAATTTGTCTTGTAGCGCAGCATGAGACAGATTTCAACCCTTCAACTGAAATCAGCTGTGAAGTGTACACAATCATCTCTATTTATACCTGCAGAGTTAAGGGGAGTATTTGTGGGTTTGACCCTCATTTCAGGTCAGAAAATGCATTAGGGACCATGCTTGTGACTTGACCCTCTCACTATCAATAGGCTTCTCAGAAATAAAGGATATACTAATTAGTTCCTGATTTAACAGATACAAAAGATTACAAGGACTATGAAAAGAGTGTCTTACAAGGAAGATTTCAAGAACAAAATACGTACAGGTTAGGAAAGGAGGTTGAAAGAAGACCTAATTATGGTTGACAAATGCACAAGGGGGTTCTTTTCTACAAGCAGCAGGTAGAAATCTGTTCAAAATATGCAATAAGGACAAAGCCCAAAGGCATTCTCTGAAATTGGAAGAAGGGTCATTCAGACACAGCATCAGAAAGGGCTTTTTACTCAGAGGATCATTACTATATGAAATAAGTGACCTACCAGGGGCTCTTCAATCCTAATGAATTTTATTCTGGGGTAGATACGTATCTATTGCCGCTACATCTAGCCTGTCCTCCCGAGAAGCAAGGGACGGATGAGGCAGACCGAGAAGCGTCTGCACGGCTCCGGGCTCAGCGGCCCCGCAGTGCCACCTCCCGGGAGAGGCAGTACAGGGACCTACCCTCCCGGCCCCCCGAAGCTCCCGGGACTGAAAAAAACATGGCAAAACTACTGGATTCGTTTCATTTCCTGGCTGGTCACCAAATCACCTCGAGACCCCTCTAACCACCAGGATGGCGAGCATCCACATTCAACTAGATGGTTAAGCTATGCTTGAGATTCAAACTCGCAGTACCACAGGCTGCGTTGACTCACACTGGTCCCTCCCTTGAGAGAGCTGTGAAACGTGGGTTTGCAAACTGATTTTCCATTTTCTATTATGAGAGAGTGAGTTTTCAAAATATTATGAGGGAAACGCATTAAAGATGCCCATCTAGGATCCCACCCAGTCCCACATGTGCATTAAGCGTGATGGAGGTAGTTTTGAAAGCTTTTTTTCTGGTGCTTGTCGAGTAGGTTTTTAAGTTTTTCTAGATAAACACATGCTCTATGGTAATAATGAATAATTAATTGCTATAAAAAATGTTCTATTGTGCAGCAAAAATAAATGCTGAGAAGTGTCTCAGCATCAACAAATAATATCATCACCTCCCTTTCTTTGTGCAGCAAGAGACTGCAATGAAAACACAGACTTATATTTTAACATTCAGAAATTCTTACTTTAGGATGAAAGCCTTTCAGTGGACAAAGTCGCATTCAAAAGAATAAAACACCCGTACTACAAACCTACCCAAATTAGCAATTGAGAAGTCAACAAAGCATTTTCAAACACAATTTCTCCTCCTCACACTCCTCACAACCAAACAAATGGGTTCTAGCATGCTCTATTTCTTTATTTTAAGTAAGTGGCTCCCCTGCCTCCCAGGCTATAGTACTAAATGCTGTAGAGGTGAGCTGATGAGAGGCTAACTGCAAGTCAACATGTGCAGAAAGCAGTTGCTGGCAGAGGCCTGGCCCTGTCAGTCACATTTCAAGAACAGACAGAAAAAAATTTGCCTTGTATCAGCAGTACCTGGAATGCTCACCTTGCTACCAGCAACTGAGAAGGATGCAAGAACAAAGACTTATTCAAGTCAATCTTCCCTCTTACAAACAACGAACAGGCCAGGATCACACACCTTACTTTGCCTTCTACCCCTCCTCTTTTTTTTTTTTATCTCTACCTTGCAACTGAGAATCTGTGGTTGCTTTAACGACTCCATTCCACATTGTGATTGGTTTGCTCCCACCTCCTTGTCACCAGGTTTTCTAGATTACTGATCAGTTTAACCTTTCAGGCGCTGTTTGCACAAAATCAAAATAGATTGTAAATAAATGGCAGCCCGAGCACTATCAGGGAACAGAACTCTTCCACCTGGCTGATTTTCTGTTTGCTTTAGAAGTTGCTCTTTCACCTGGGAGTAATGACAATCCGCATCAAGAGACAGATGCAAAACTGTTCCTTCAATTATATAATCACTGCAGCTGATAAGGAAGGAGCTGGATTTAGGTTGCCATAGTGTTGGCATATTGCTATGGAGGCTGAGCTCTTCATCCACTTTATCAGCTCTGGTCCAGGAAGAGCAGCCCAATTACGCCTGCTGAATACATGTGCTGCGGGCTCGCTCCCACTTGGAAGGAGCACTCTGCATCAGGGGCTGCTTCCTTTCCCCTCCCACCTCATTTCGATAGAGTGGCTAGGGGAGAGGGGTGCTGGGGTGTCGGGGTTTTTCTCTTTTTAATCTGTATTAAATCGCAAGGGGGATGGTGCTATCTCCACAGCCTCTCCACCATTACGGGCTGCAACAGCGCTAACGCACCTCCCCAGCTGCGCCCTCAGCTGCCCCTGCCAGGGGCTCAGGGCAGGAGGCATCAGGGCAGCTGCCCGAGGCTGGGACCCCACACACACCCAGTGCGGGTGCCCGGTCACAGCGGGCAGGGACCCCGGTCAAGGGTGGGAGGTGCCATGGAGGGCAGGGCCGGGGGCAGGATGAGGGAATAAGGAAGAAGTTGCCCTCGGCTGGGGGGTTCTGTGGAGAAGAGGAGGGTAGTTGGTTCCTGCCGGAGCGCTGCTCCTCTCTTGCCGAGGGGAGGAAATGGCTCTGGCTGCTGTGCAACACCGACGTGTGTGCGCAGCAGGGCGGCTGGGGAGGGAGGGGGGACAACATGCAGGTAACAGGATAAAAATAACTTCAGGGACAGCAGATCGGGGTTGGGCTGGGGGTGTGCGGAGAGAGGCTTCTGGAGTTTGGACAAAGTTTTACTACAGGGAATAGCGAGGGACGTTTAGCTAATGCCTAGAGGCAGCAGCAGCAGCAGCAGCACGGGTTGGTATCCATAATGCGGGCGATCCTGAGAGGAGCTGGGCGAGAAATCACTGCCCCAAGTAAAACCCAACTTTGATTTTAATGCAGGCCCTCCCGGTGTCACTCATCCTCTCGGTTACGTGCGCGTGTGTGGTGTATGTGTGTGTGTAAACAGCTAATTCCCCCTTCCTTTCCTCTCTAGTGTGAGAGATTAGAAATAGCGTAGGAGAAGGGAAGGGCTCCTCTCCCGGTGTCTTAGGAAGCCGTACCCAGATGGGTGTTAGGAGGACCGGGAGGGCATTAATTGGGAAAGATCCCATAATCTTGGCAGCGCTACCAATTAATCTGCCCCCGACACGGAGGCACGGGCGGCTCCGCGAAGCCCCTCCGCCCTGGAAGGCAACGACGGCGACTCAAAGGAACTTTTCTTTGGCCGGGGTTTTCTATGAACCTCCGGTTCCCAGAGGGGCTGCGGGGGTCTTCCTGCAGCACAGCCGGCTGAAGGGAGCTGTGTCCCCCGAATGGGAAGCAGTGGCAAGGGCTGTCCTCCGCCCCGGCCCCACGCCTGCCGCTGGCTGGGGCAGAGGCTGAACCGAGCCGAGAGATTACGGACAAAGGGTAGGGGAGAGAACGATAGCTAGATCCTTGGAGGTGAATCTCGGGCTTACCTTGATGGTTTTCTTCGGGGATGTACATCCTCTTGTTTTCATTGACCATTTAAAACGAGTCCAGATTAATCCCTCGAAAATCGGCTTGGTAAAATACACGGAAGAACGGAGCTGCAGAATTTCCCCTTTTATTATTACCTGATTCCCATTATTGCATCAAACACCAAAAACTGATCCTTTCCACTACTGCCTCCTTTAGTGAAATTGCAATGCATCCTCAGTACATCCGGGCCCCTTCCAAGAATTTAGCACAGCACCTCTGGCTGTTAAACCATAAAAAAGAACAGGAAGGGGGGAAACGAGAGAGAGGGGGAGAAAAAAAAAAAAAGGAAAAAAGCAAAAGCATCCAGGGCACACCTCTGAGGGTTAAATGTCTTTTTAAAATCCACCAACTACAAGAGTCAGAAAAGGAGGAAAAAAAGGGGTGAAAAAGAGAAATGTTCAAACGCTGCTGCTCCTCCTCTTCAAAGCCATTCCGAGCGCGTTGTGTTGGCAGGGAGCTGTTTCTGCAGAGGAAGAGAGCACAGTCCCAGCCCCTTACTCCCTCCCCTCCCTCAGCGCGCTCGCTCCCCGCTCTCTCCCTCTCGCCGACAGACAGACACACTGAACGCTTCCAGATGTTCCAGCTGCGGCAGCGGCGGCTGCACGCAGCCCCCCGCGCGCGGCGTTCGGAACCGCCGCCGGACTTGATCTGAAAGTTTAACGCGGTGCCCGCCCGCCTTCACTGCGCCTGCCGGGGCCGCGCCACAGACATGACGTCAAGGAGCCGGGCTGGAGCCGACGGCCTCCACAAGTGGGGGTTCAGACCAAGGGACCCATGGCACGGCACGGCACGGCACGGCACGGCTGGGGGGCGGCGGCACGGTGGCAGAGTGGCTCGGTGGCACAGCGGCGGAGCCCCGCGCCCTCCCGCGCCGCGCACCCCGCGGCGGCCAGTGCCGCCGCCGCTCCTCAGCCCCGCTTCGATCCGGTTTCTCGGTACTGGGGGCTCTGCCCTGCGGTTCCGCCGCGGAATGCGAGCGCGAGCGGCGTTTCGAGGCGGGCGGTGTCTTTGGCTGAAGCGCTACTGGGGGGACATCGTTTGCGAGCGTGTAACGAAGCGGTGGAGCGGGCTGCGGCTGGGTCCGGCCCGTTAGGAGCAGGCAAAGCCGGGCACAGCAGGCAGGCAGGCGGTGGAAGAGAAAGAGATACCCAGGGATAAGTTGCACAGACGAGAGGATGCACAGATGTTTAAACAGATTAATCAAGCTTGGATTTGCAAAATCCTTGGTGGAAACACCAAAGTGCTCTGCTGGTATCCCACCACTTCCCTTAATTACGCCTGTCATTTGGTCCTCTATAATTGAAGCCTCCGCAGAGAGCAAAAATGACTCCTTCCAAATGACATGTGAACTGAATTCAGTACATGTTAAACGTAGCTGGACTCTTCGAGCTGCCATGTTAAACAAGAGATGCAGAATTCAAAACCACCTCTCAGGAACTGCAGGAACTGCCAAACCCTGAGAAACTAAAACACTCTGGTGTACGCAGAGGTGAGTATCCAGAATGCCATGTCCTGCCTGCAAACCCCTGGCTGTACATTCTCATGATGACAGAGGATCCATTTAACATCATGTGATACAGTTTGTGGAACTTAAAACACAGTGGTTCTTTCCTGTCAAGTGGTTTTCCATTCCAACTAGAGAAAGAGTATTTCAAGTTGGTAATACCCCTATAAAAGAATCGAACTAACTTAATGCCTTCCCTACAACTGGATCTCAGTGGGGTGATCAAATATTGCCTCTTTCTGAGATGTTCCTCCCACCACTTTGAATGAGCAGCCTCTCAGATGGAGCTCAAAATATGGTAGAAAACACTACTACCCAACAGATTCAGGCAAAGAAACAAGAAAACAACACATCCACTTGGAACTACAACAAAAACTGGAATAGAGACATAAAAGCACTTATCAGGAACTGGATGCAGCCAAAGCACTTGTACTGAATAAAGGTAATTTTGGTTTCTAATAACCACTGATCATCACAACTTCTGCCTTAGATGCTATTCAAAGGGTAGTCCATCAACAACATAATGCCATTGACAGCATGTAGAGACACAGCTTTATTTCTGACTCGGGAGAAAGAGTTCCTCTGAGCAATTAAAATACTCTGTTCTCTATTGCTTAGTTTTTCTCTAAGAATGTCACATGCACTCACCCTGTTTAGCTTAGGTTTAACTTAGGTTTTGCTTACACCAAGCAAAGTCACTGCTGAAGGTGGAATGGCAATATGTTAGGTTTCATTTTCAATTCAACTTGCCTTTTTCTTAAAAAAAAAAAAAAAAGTCCTTCCTTCACCATTCTAAGAAGGACTGAAAATGAAATCCTTCACTGCCTACATTTATTGTGTAAGTATGCATTTTCTTTTTCTCCTTGTGACCACAAATCCTTGCCATTTTGGATTGTGCTAACCCCATTTTTCCAGCCATGCATCAACCAAGAGTTGCATGATTCACCCTTTCATGGACATAATGTCTGGGGATGTAATTAAGTGTATTCTAATTGCTCTTGTAAGAAACCAAACACCATTGGGGCACCTGTAAATATTTCTTCTATCTTCTCAGGTCACATTCTCAGCTAGCTAAGGATTTATATACAGTATTAGTTAAACAGTTAACATCCACAGAGCCTTACTTTATGCCAGCTCATATACTTATGCAGCCACATATACAAGCTGTCCCTGCAACCTACAAATTTCTTTCTCCTTTCTTTATCCCTCTTCTCTCTGCCAAGCTCCCACAGTGGGACACAAGTTGGGCCAATTACCAGAAATTAAATACAGAAGAAAAATAGACCAAGAAACAAGAATATTAGCTGGCATTAATTTCTTCAGCATAAATAAAATTCTACTATAACTTGAGGCTTCCTTACTCATCAATTCTGATGCAAATATTTTTCTATGCAGAGAAGTGGAAAGAAACTGATTGTAGGATTAAGATGGAATGATCCTGCTAATGAAGGATAATCAGGTGGCATAACAGTGAACATCACCTTCCCATAAAGAATTTGTATTATCAAAGGACACTAAGAAGATGTATTCCATGAAAAAAAAAAGATTTGGTAAAGATGTGGCATGTGAAGTAAAGGTGCTGGTAAGATTTTTTTGTTTCCTTAATAATGCGATAACTGAAATTCAAATTTAATAGTAATTCAGGAAAGAACTCGAAAGGACTCAAAAGGCAAAGTGTATGGCCTAAGCTAATTAGAAGGTTTTGTATTATTTTTGAATGATTGGTGCTTTGAAAAGAAGAGCACACTTAGCCTTCTGCAGAGTTAGATCCCCTCACAAATGACCCAAAGATGAGTATACAAGTGAGAGAAATCTCTTCAAAAATTATTACAGTATTATTCCTTCAATTAAAAAAAAAAAAAAATAATCCCCAAACAATTAGAAAGTTCTTTGTCCTTGCATGGTATGGCAGCCAGCAGATTTAAAGGCAAGATTTGACAGGCTCAGAGAGTTGGGAGTTGTTCAGCCTGGAGAAGAGAAGGCTCAGGGGAGACCTTAGAGCAGCCTTCCAGAACCTAAAGGGGACCTATAAGAAAGCTGGAAAGCAAGTATGATAGGACAAGGGGGGATGACTTTAAATGGAAAAAGGGAGGATTTAGATATTAGAAAAAACTCTTTGCTGTGAGGGTGGTGAGGCCCTGGCACAAGTTGCCCAGAAAAGCTGTGACTTTTCCAACCCGGGCGGTGTTCAAGGCCAGGCTGGACAGTGCTTTGAGCAATCTGGTCTACTGGAACGTGCCCTTGCCCATGGCAGTGGGGTTGGAGCTGAATGATCTTTAAGGTCCCTTCCAACCAAAGCATTCTATGATTCTGTGATTCTAAGAAGGACAGCATAATGAACAGGTACAAGGGTATCTCACGTCAGCCTGAATTCGTGCTTGTAGATTTCCTTTAAGCAGATGAATATGGATTGGACAAATAATCCAATGTATGGTCAGCTTTAGGCCAGGTCTAAAGTGGAGATACAGTTTTCTACCCTACAGGAATGCTACAAGGCGAAAAATTGTTCTCCAGTTGCTCTGAGAACAATAGTAAGGAGGGCCATATAAAGCACCAAGAAAGAGATTTCTGAAAAACAGCTTTTTAAAGTCACAAAGTGTCAAAGATGATTTGTAGGGTGCATAATGTGACATGCAACAGTCCATACTGCATGTCAGGAATTTTTTGTTCTGTGTACAATGTTCTGTGTACTCCTTCCCTCTTACCCAGCCATATGTAGAGTATACAGGGCAGAACAGCTTCTTCAAGATTCAGTGTCAGAACCTATGTCCTCTTCTGAACAGAAATCACCCAAATAGAGTGTCTCCTTGATTCAGAAAGCAAGTTACTGCAATGCTGTATTTAAAGATGGTGCCAGAAAGCAATGGGATGAAAACAGACAAGAAGATACAATAACTCTGCATTGAACTATTTGTATGACGTATAAAATTATTTGAAAGGCTCTTTTAAGCAGTCTCAGTACTTTCAAAATGATCTAGGGTTTTCATTGGGCCTACTGCAGAAGTTACCTAGCTATCTAATTGCAGTAGATTCTGTTCAAGCTATTTGGCAGTAATGTCTTTTACTATAAGAAGGTAAATTATTCAAAAGTAGAAAAGAAATGTATTTATCCCCAGAAATAGTATTAAGGCTCACAATAAAAATGTGATTCTTTCCAGGGCCAGTGCAGAGAAACAGTGCCAAAGCTCTTTATTGCTTTGCTGAAAGATTTTTTTCCCCACAGATTTAAGGTTTTGCACCTCCGCCAATGAACAGAGAAGGCTTCCCATAAGAATCAGCACTTTCTTGCACTGAAAACTATGTTTTGTTTTGGGTTTTTTTTGTCACTGATTTAAATAAATGGGATTTAAACACAATACGATCTTTGCACAAAGACTTTGGCCTCCCTTTTCTCAAAGGCTAACATGTCAATAATTCTGGTTTCTGTTTAGTGTCTTTCTTTCAGAACAGTCAGACCTAAAGCAATAACCTAATCAGTCCTGAATCATTGTTCATAAATAACATAATATTCTTAACAACTTCTGGGTGACATGGTTTAGTGTGTGGTGTCCCTGCCCACAGAATGGGGGTTGGAAGTAGATAATCGTAAGGTCCTTTCCAGCCCTAATTATTCTATGATTCTATTTCTGACCATACTGCATTGTTGGTCCATACACAGTATAATGGAAATGTTGGGTATTTGCTGGTGTTGCATTACTACAATGTACTTTTTTAAAAATCAATTACTCATGATAGCAATTTTTCTCGTACTTCAGGACTGCTCTGTTTCAAACTGTTGTCAAAGTTATTTTTGATTCTTCTGAACTACATATCATCCAAAAATGTGAGTATCATCATCTCCATTTCAACTTCCTATTTGTTAGTGGAAAAAAATACCTGTTCACATCAGTAAGTATGAATTTATAAAAATGTCATTTATTTGATTTTTTTTTTTGGTTGCTTAATTTTATTGGAATGAATGCAATTGACAGTGCTATCTAAAGCTATTCAAAGTGTGGCCAGGAAATTGCAGACCTTTCAAAGTTATCAACTATCTAGAACATGAGAATTTCTGCAGAAAAAGAGACTGTGGGAAGGCTGCTGATCAGGAACTCTAGGTGATTTCATTTCTTAAAATCTGAAACAGTGTCAAATGCACAGGAACTTTTGAAGTTTTATACAGGCAGAAGATTGATTTTCAAAGTCAGCTTGGAAAACTTAGCCCTATTTTTCATGTTGAAATTAATAGAAGTGGTTACTTGGCTTTGAAATTTCAGTTATCAGCTTTTATATTTACATTCAAATGTCAACAAGCAACTACAAAAATGTAGAGAGAAAATTATAAGATTTATCAAGATATTTGTATGATCTACTAAAGCACATTAAGGCCTAGTATTGGTAAACAATAGAAAATATTAGATATAAGGTGGAAAAAAACCCAAAGAATGGGTAGGAAAGTAGTTGCTAATCAAAATAAACTGTCATTAAACAGAGAAGAAAATGAAAGAAGATGAAATTGGTGGCCTCTAAGTAAGTGTTGACTTTCTAGACTGCAGAAGCTTCTAGAAAGTAACCTGTATATCTGAAAGTCTGATTTTATTCAAATCTATCGTGGTTTAACTCTCATGGTTTTCAGCTGTGATCTGTGATTTCAATGGATGGTCACCATGATGGGGTTTTTTAAATCCAGATGCAGAAATGAAATAACTTGCTATTTATCCTTCTAAATAGGTGATATGTGTTTAATGATTACCATGTATCATTGTATGAATTCATGCACAAATTTGAAGTGTAGCAGCAAACAAATGCTTGAACACACTGAAACAACACAATAAACAATTATCACAAGTAAAATAAGCACAGATGTGCTTCGCAGACTTGAAGGAACCTGTGGCAGTTTTTGCTATACCATCATCATCACTGGCACCAGCCACGTAGCTATTAGTGCACTACGGTCTAACACCTTTGCAGAATTTCAGAATGGAATTATTCTCTGTTCCTCAAGAAGGGAAAAGGACAGTTGTTGATTCTGCCATAAAATCTTAAGGGCAAGACATGAACATAATAAAAAGTGTTGCACTCTTTCTATTTTAGATAAGAAATAATTGGGCTTAACTAGACTGGATATGTACTGATATAAAGAGACTTCAGCTCAGCAGTTCATCATTAGCTACTGCTAATTCAAAGAAAAACAGAGCAAAAAAGAAAAATAATTGTGTTTGATAATAATCTAAAATCATCAGTCAAACAAAAGACATGAGCTAATAAAGTTTACAAGGAGATCTACTATGAAAAATGAATTTTTGATATGATCAGCCTACACTTTAGAAAAAAAAGAAATCATCATGCAAACTGCTGAGGGGATCTTAGATACTTGGCACTGAGTACAAAACAAAAATTAAGAAATTATTATAATTATGATCTTCTAACATAGTTCTACAAATTACTCAGGAATATATAGAATCATAGAATTGTTAGGGTTGGAAAGAACCTTAAGATTATCTAATTCCAACCCCCTGCCATAAGCAGGGACACCCCACACTAAACCATGCCACCCAAGGCTTCATCCAGCCTGGCCTTGAACACTGCCAGAGATGGAGCATTCACAACTTCCTTGGGCAACCCATTCCAGTGCCTCACCAC